>JBBPCY010073407.1:0-10343 GCA_037974405.1 Brachyalestes nurse | reverse complement strand
TGAAGCTTCAGTATAACAAAAGTTTTTTAAGTTAACATGAAGTCATCATAAAACAGAATCCAGCTGGAGCTGGTCCTTCTCCGGCTGCCTCGGGAACCTCGCAGGGTTGGCCTTCATCTACTGAAGCTGGAACAGTCTCAAATGCCTCGGGATGGTAGAGGGAAAAGCTTTATGATGACTTCAAGTTAACTTAAAGAACTTCTGTTATACTGAACCTTCAGCTGCATAACACACGTTACATAATTTTATAACCCAAATGAGGATGGGTTCCCTGATGAGTCTGGTACCTCTCAAGGTTTCTTCCCATTGCCATCTTAGGGTGTTTTTCCTTGTCGGCTTGCTCATCAGAGACATTTCATTCACGCAAATTCATACACATAATTTTCTCTCATTTGTGAAGCTGCTTTGTAACAATGACCATTGTTAAAATTGAATTGAATTGAACTGGTCAGTTCTGCCTTCAACAAATAACTTGCATGACAACTGCCACTGTAAATACTATTATAAACTGCACATTCTCTGTCCTAGTGCTGCTGTTATTTACACAATTATTTCTTTCTGTTGAATCACTATTTGTAATTTGCATTCGACTCTGCTGCTAGTGTATGCATCTGTCTTAATATTGTATTCATATAAATGTGGACTGCACTTTTTCTCATGCTGTTGTTTTGTTGCTGGTGTTTTTCTTGCTGTCTCTCTCCTGCTCTCTTTGGACATGTGGAATATTGTGGGTGTTCGTTTTTTGTTTATGTGTTGCACCATGGTCCGTGGATGACTGCAGAGGTGGGCATGCTGCTGAGAGCCCCAGACACCGCCTTCAAATCAGGTGACCAGGCTGCCCTGAGAACAGGGCCATCCTGTCCAAGGCCATCAGAACAGGGAAGCGTGCCTATGGTCAGAAAATCCACAGCCACTTCAAAGACACTGGGGATGTCCGGCACATGTGGCAGGACATCCAGGCCATCACCAACTACAAGGCATCTCCAAGTGGCTGTGATAGTGAGGCCTCCCTTTCAGATGCACTGAACATTTTCTACGAACGGTTTGAAGCCCAAAATGACAACGCAGCGCGGAAGACCACCCCACCTCCCAACAACCAAGTGCTCTGTCGTACTGTGGCTGATGTGAGGGAAACTCTGCTCAGAGTCAACCCACGGAAAGCTGCTGGACCACACAACATTCCTGGTTGTGTGCTCAGAGGATGTGCAGAACAGCTTGCAGATGTTCTCACAAACATCTTCAATCTCTCTCTTAGCACCGCTGTCATCCCAACATGCTTCAAGACCACCACCATCCTCCCCGTGCCAAAGAAATCATCAGTGTCCTTCCTCAATGACTATCGTCCCATCGCTCTCACTTCCGTCATCATGAAGTGCTTCGAGAGACTCGTCATAAGGCACATCAAGTCACAACTGCCTCCCTCACTGGACCCCCTGCAGTTCGCATACCATCCCAACCACTCTCTAGATGATCAGCACCACCCTTCATCTGGCCCTCACTCACCTGGACAAAAAGGAAACTTGTGTTAGAATGCTGTTCAAAGACTTCAGTTCGGCATTCAACACCATCATTCCTCAGCATCTGATTGGGAAGCTGAAACTGCTGGGCTTAAACACCTCCCTCTGCAACTGGGTCCTGGACTTCCTGACTGGGAGACCTCAGTCAGTCAGCGTCTGTGGCAACATCTCCAGAACCACCACACTGAACACAGGGATGCCTCAGGTTGCTCAGTCCTCTACTGTCCACGCTGCTGACCCACGACTGTACAACGAGGCACAGCTCAAACCACATCATCAAGTTCGCCGATGACACAACTGTGGTGGGTTTGATCAGCGAGAACGATGAGGCGGCATACAGAGAGGAGGTGCAACGGCTGACGGACTGATGCAGAGCCAACAACCTTTCCCAGATCATGGAGAAAACAAAAGAGATGGTTGTTGACTTCAGGAAGGCACATCGTGATCACGCCCTGCTGAGCATCGGCAGCTCCTCGGTGGAGACTGTCCAGAACACCAAGTTCCTTGGTGTTCACATCACGGAGAACCTCACGTGGACCCTCAACACCAGCTCCAACACCAAGAAAGCTCAGCAGCGTCTCTACTTCCTGCGGAGACTGATGAGAGCGCACCTTCCACGCCCAATCCTCACCATGTTCTACACCCCCAATCCTCACCAAGTTCTACAACCCCAATCCTCACCATGTTCTACACCCCCAATCCTCACCATGTTCTACACCCCCAATCCTCACCATGTTCTACACCCCCAATCCTCACCATGTTCTACAGAGGGACCATAGAGAGTATTCTCTGCTGCTGCATCACAGCCTGGTACGGGAACTGCAAGGTTTCGGACCGCAAGACCCAACAGACGGTTGTGAGAACAGCGGAGAAGATCATTGGAGTCTCTCTCCCCTCTGTTACAGACATTTACTTCACACACTGCATCCGCAAAGCCACCAGCATTGTGGACGACCCCACTCACCCCTCACACACACTCTTTTCTCTCCTCCCATCTGGGAAAAGGTTCCGTAGTATACGGGCCTCCACTTCCAGAATGGGGAACAGTTTCTTCCCTCAGGCCATCAGACTCCTCATCCAGAACTGAAAGCATAAAAACTAATACCCCCCCCCACACACACACACCACCTACCCCAACCTCCCCTCCCTCACCCTAACCCCTTGGTCAACTCAGACTTTAATAACCAGTTAAAATACTCTTTTCTTTCTTTATACTTGTCATGGTGGGTACCTGAAAGGACGCACTAGCAGACACCATGTAGGAGTGCAACAAGGTTTTTTAATGACAACTTAAAGTTTCTTAGCCTTCTTGGCTTCAACAGAAAAACAGCATGTGACTTGGATCCGGGGTGGAACACTTTCCCTTTCCAGAGCCCCTTCCTCCCTGTGATACTTTTTCTTTACTTTGGGCTTGTGCCCTCCAATAGAGGCCATCCCGAGCCTCTGTGGTTGCTCCCCACAGAGTTGGGATTCTCTCTCTCTCCGAGCTGCTTGTTCTCACGCCTGTGGGTGATATCAAAAGACACTCACACTCCCATGTCACATGTCAAACACTGCTGCAGTCACGAACTTCTGTTTGCAAGACAAACTCCGTCCCTCACTGCCACTGGAGAGAAGTTTGCCGGTGCAGTCCTCTTGACCGATAAGGTTTCTTTGAGAGAGCAGACTCTGACTCTGAATGGCCTCCTACTCTTTTGGTGATCCCGCACTGATTCTGGAGAATGGCTGGCCTTTTCTACACACACACACACTCACTATAACCAATCGCAGGACACAGACAATTATTTCTTCATTACGGACAGGCCTGGCCGTGCGCTGGCCGAAGCTGTGCTGCAGTCAAAAAATGCAATAATCAAAGCTATGAGAGATGTTGCCAATGAACTAAAAAATATAAAAGCTGTGCTATGTGATGTTAACTAAACATTTAAAGAATTAGTTAAAAACAAATGCAGCTTTTGATTTCCTGTTTTTACATTCTTTCTATTACATTCAAACGAACTTGTAAAGCTGTCCCGTTTAATGGAACATTTGGTGGGTCAAGGTCAGGTTCCTCATTCCTCAGCTCCTCAGGTACAGGCAAGTCATGATTTTGTGCCACATTATGCAGAACGCTACATGCATAAACAATGTGACACACTTACTGTGGACTATAGAGCAGCACTCCACCGGTCTTGTCCAGGCCTCGCCAACGGCCCTTAAGCTGCCCGAGAATGTCATTATAACGTTGCTCTTGTTCACTCTGTGGGTTTGCGAGAGGGGTGAGAAGCCACGTCTTCAGTGGGCACCCACTGTCCTCTAAAGAATTGTCAAATGACTGCATCATACACAAAACTTACAATTTTGGCCCAAAATTATGAAACATAAGTCTTCTTACTGAGAAGCCAGCCATCATGCACCACACCATTTTCAAGTTTGTTTCCAACACTGCTACAACATTAATGAGGCCATCTCACTACAACATTAATGAGATGAGATAATGAGAGAATTTGCACATTAATAGAAAGAAAATGCTTACTATTTACATAAGCAGATTCATTCTCTGAAGGCGCCTTCATAACAATGTGTGTGCAGTCGATCGCTGCGCAATTTGGAAAACCGGACATTGCGAACTGAGCTTTAATATTTGCCTGTTCAACCACAGTGTAGGGAAATTTGATATATCTGGATGACAAGTGGTTTATACCATCCCATACAGCGGGCATGGCGTGACTCAGTGATGACTGAGAAATACCCGATCCGTCAACAAGTTAACGCTGAAAAGATCTTGTGGTTAAAAACCCAAGGGTGGATAGAACACACAGCTCCAAGAGGATAGCTCTTGGAAATCTAAATCGATTTAGAAGCCGGTCATCATCATGGGCCAGGGAATCAGTATGATCCCTGAAAATGCGCTCTCTTCTAATTCTTCCATTTGCGATATCTCCTAAAAACGCAAGAGCAGCCGTGGTAGTTACAATAGTTTGGCCATTCTCTCCACCGTTCCTTTGCCCATTTTTCCTGCTTTTAACTCATCAACTCAAGAACTGACTGTTCACTTACTGCCTAAAATATCCCACGCCATGGCAGGTGCCACTGTAATGAGACAACCAGTGTTACTTCACCTGTTGTGGCTGATAGCTGTATATTCAAATAAACACCACCTGACCTTTATTTGATATTTCAGTCAAGCTGTGTTTTCAGTGGTAGGAACAGCTCGGCTACTGTGACACATTTATAAAAGTATAAGAAAAAGTGTTTAGAACCTAAACACAGTGTATGTGTGGAACAAAAGGCTGATCTAGACTGCAGCACTGCATGCTCAGTAATTCCCGGTAATGGATTGTTAACGGTGCCTGTACTGTGGACCATGAATGGTGGAAGAGAGAGGATGACTCACTGCTCGGCTGGGGGAGGAGAGAAGGTGGAATGAGTCATCGATGCTCTCCCTCAATCTGTTTACAGCTCCCGAGGTAGATGGCCCACCGATAGATAGCCATCCAATAAGAGCGGAGAC
This sequence comes from Brachyalestes nurse, assembly GCA_037974405.1. Classification (NCBI taxonomy): domain Eukaryota; kingdom Metazoa; phylum Chordata; class Actinopteri; order Characiformes; family Alestidae; genus Brachyalestes; species Brachyalestes nurse. The sequence goes on along the minus strand of JBBPCY010073407.1, from coordinate 5,333 downwards.
GCTTCCCCTGCTTTAAATTCAGAGCCGGCTTTGCTGATCATATCACTGCATGCATGGATAAACTTCAAAGGAGGCAAATAGACCAGCCGTTCACCACAGTTTGAGTATGCTGAGAGTTTATTGAGAATATTTGTAGAGTAGCCTTCAAAACCCTTTCTCACAAACATAAACAAGAAACACTGGAATACACAATTAACCAAAAAATGGGGGAAGTGCAAGTTAACTTGAAAAAGCAATGATTTATAAGGGACACTGTAGCCTAAAACTTGCATGTGGTGTGTTTGTCATCTTATGTAATATTCCATAGCACAGCATTGCATCCTTTGGACTCAGTAATGTGACAGAATTCAGGATTTTGTAATCTTTTTGTGTTTTTGCCCATCAGCTCCTTGCATTCCCTATGCAAATATCTCATGCAGATTACGAAATTCTGAATTCTAGCGCAGTCACTGATGTAGTCTGGGCTTAGCATTAGCCTGCCCTCAATTATTTGCCCTAAAGCGCCGTAAAGATATATCACCAGATACAAGATTTCCTTGTCTTTACACTGGAGTGTCCCACCATAGAGGCCACTGTGACACTGCTATAGGCTAGCAGGCATGTTTACAACAAATCTGAGCATTTTTAATTTTGGCCAAAGTGTCCTTTTGAGAAACGCATTTAAAATACTTTCCTCTCAGGTGTCACAAATTAACATTCACTTTCACTCTTCAGGACTGCTAGAATGATGAGAAAGGAAAGCAGGAAGGACTCAAATGTATTTTTCCCCTCAATAAGATGATTTCATGATCAAGAGGTTGCCAGGTTACCAGAGAGCAATGAGCATCTGAGTCAAACCTCTTCAGCCTGTTTTTTTTTTTTTTACCATTCTGGTTAACTTGGTCATGTGAGTAAACCTGTTACCAAGCAATATCTGATTTTATCTCCAGCAGAAAGAAATGGTAACTCTAAATATGAAACGAAAATATGATCAATTCAAAAAATACAAATCAATTAGAGACTGCACAAAGTATGACACAAATGAATCCGCTTGTAATTTTCCCTCTTGAGTTAATGGACATTTTTCATTTCTCCGAAAGGCCTGGATACACAAAGGCAGCACACAAGGGAATTTCATCATAACATATTAATTAAAAAAAGGCCGTAAATTAAGGATGATGAACAAAACGCGATTCACTGCGAGAAAAGGCAACGCAGCAAACAACTGTGTACTTGATTCTGATTTAATTGGATTTCCATTTTCTTGTTTACTTTAACAGTAGCTGTATTTGCTCCACAGAAGCAGCAACAAAAGCTATAAACACTAGACTGCAGACCTTCTGCATTTCATTGTTCAAGAAAAGCCCCAAGTCTTTGCACAAGCTCTCTTTAGGTATGAAACTGATTTTGTCTACACGAGGATGTAATGATACATTCAACCCACAATCCTGTTCAACAGACATTTTGGGGTTCATGGTTCAATGCACAATATATTAAACAAAATAAGACCGAATACCAGCTAAGAGTTCTTTTTTATTTCTTTTTTATTTCATTTTTTCTCTTATTCTGCAGTCTGTAATAGAGTAATGACACACTCAGTCTAGGATTCCATTTGATTCATGGCACTGAGTTCACAATTCAATATTCTCATAATATTTAGAATTAAATTTGAATGAAGAAAAATGATGACTGTATTCAGTTGGGGCACAATTTACTATTGAACAGGAGCTTAGAAGTGGGGGGTTGAAGGGGTGGGAGGGTACTGTATGCTGTATGTTGTTGGTTGGCACTTGTTGAACACTGCAGTTATATCATATATAAGGTAATTATTCACTTTTTTGCATTGGGAAACAATTTACTAATGAAACTGGAGCTTAGAGGTGTGTGGGGGGGGGGGGTGCATGAACTGAATTTTTTGGACTGGGTTGATAGTCTGGTCGTTTCATGTAATTTGTGCCTGGATTGTACCTGGATTGTACCAAATGTTGTTACATTTGCTAGTCAGATGTATCTACTTTTGGTCAGATAGAAATCCATAATATCCAAAGCAGTCCCGGTTTAAGTGTCGTTTATAACTGTTTAGATACACTTGAACAATATATCAACAGGAAAACTACTGGTAACCCATAAAGATTACAGCAGTACAGTTTGAGTTTCTCATTAATTACAGTTTTGTATCTTGATAGTTGCAAGTTTTCTTTTATGTAATTATACATGTAATATAGGCTCAAGTTCTGTTCTTCCAACAAGAATATTCTGAGTGTAACAGGTGTGTGCTTACCTACGTTTTGAGAATACTTGTGTTGTAACATTGTACCTGAACCTAAATTCTGAGCACGTCACCACACATGCAGACTGCTGGAGCTCACTCTGTGTTGACATTTCTTATGCATGTGCAGCACAAGTACCTTCGTAATTCAGGTAATTACTCACTTCCTATTATTACCAGAAAACTTCTTTTGGAAGAAGGTCACTCCATTACACATTCTATTAAATCTCTATTAGTTTTTCTTTCTGATTAAAAAAAATGACTTAATAGTAAAAAAAAAGTCTCACAACTTTTATTATGTATTAAGTGTATTCATATTCTGAATATAATCCTGGCCTGGCCCCCACAAAACATAAAACAACTAAGTGTCACTAAGGGGTCACTGATAAGCTTTCTCACTCAAACCAAAGACTAAATCGTTAGATCAGAGCATGACAGGCTTGGTGTATCCAGGTCTTTAGAGGAATGAACCTGTCTGGGTTATTTAGGGGGTAGGTTGGATGCTCTCTACCTTAGAGAGACTGACAGGTATAGCTCCATCACCTGCGGCTGGGCTTGGCGCTTTAGTGACGAGGCTCGTGTTGCTCCTTGCACTTGCCCCGCTTTGCCCTCCGCTGACCCCCTTCATCTCTCCCCCAATGGTCTGTGGGCTGCGCTCTCCCTCACCGGCCGCTGGTCTGGAGAAGGCGGACACCAGCAGGCCGGCAGCCATCAGCAGCCCCCCCACACTCAGCATGCCTGTGCCAGCCTGCACGCACATGTGCAGCCCCTGGTTATACTGCACAGCCTGACGGTCCACAAACAGCAGCTCCCCCTCTCCAAAGGCCTCGATGCGGGATGGGATAGCGAAACCCACAGTCAAGACCACCAAACCGACGGCTAAGACCACCGCTCCAAAAGCGAGAGACGCCTGAGAGGAGAGAAGCAGAATAAGAATCAGAAAACATTACTGACCCCGAAGGAAACGGCTTATGCTACGACTGTACAGACACAAAGACAAGAGCAATATAAAATATAATCAGAAAATACTCTGTAAACACACAATGCACATTCTGCACATCATAGGACTGATCAAGAGAAATGCTCCAAAACTAGAATAAAAACTTCTTGCATTGACATGCATTCAAAGTTAAGTGGAGCTGGAGACGCATGTTATTTATTTTTGCTTTTCCAGACAGAAAATACATGTTCAGATATTTTCATCCTGTCAGGAAAAAAAGAAAGTTTGTCTTCAATAAGACATTGCAAGATGGAATTAAGTGAGTAACATGCAAATATAGAAAAAAAGTGTAAAAGCTTTAGATTCGTATTGTAGACAGCAATTCTAGAATTGAATACGTCCCTCAATAAGCTACTGGTTAAACTCTTAAACTTATTAACCAGAACCTGATGAGCTGAGTCAGGTATGTTAGAGTTGAGAAACCACAAAAAGTCTCCAAAACATGGGGTCCCCAGCACAGGGCTCATGATCCACTGCACAAAATGAATATTTTATTTCCAGTTTACCCATTTTCAGAGCCAGTGTAGTGTCCATACCTTGCAGAGGCTGGAGCTCCACCACTGTGGCGAGGCACGCTGACTCTGATCATCCTCCTGCTCCCACATGGAGGCTGTGCACTCCTCATAGAAATGGTGCAGGTATGAGCGAACTCCGAAACCATGGCAACCAGAGCCAGCCATGCTTTTAAAGCGCGCCGAGCGCTCTGACCCACGGACCTCCGAGCAACAGGCCATCTCTTCGACCTGCGAAAAACACACATCACAAGATCCTTATAAACTCATTAAAACTGCTGTTTAAGGGAAATTCCACCAATTTCCCCAAATGTCTGGATAATTAAATAGTGGTGAACAAAGTTGTGAACAACGTTATTCAGAGTAGGTTGGTGTGAAATGCTCTGTTCTAGAGAAAATAAGAAAGTATAAATTGTTTTCATATAGAGTTTGCGAGTGTAATCCAGTCGTCACACCAGGCTTTCTTCTTGAGCTGGCTGTGTCACTGCGTTCTGATTGGTCGAAATGCTATCATTACAACACTGGAAAGAAAACACTGTTTTTTTACTGCCTGCACTAAAAAACAATGCAGATACAAAGTAACAACTGAGAGGCTGAGGAAAGACAGTAACTACTGTCTGTTTGAGCTAAAGATAAATTTTAGTGGAAGTTTTCTATGACACTAACAAATTAATCACTCTGAGAAACTCAAAAGTGAGAGGACATTGCTAACAAGTTAGCTGGGTTAAGTTTTCATCATTCAGCTAAACAATGCCGAGAAAAAATGTAAAAACTCAAGTCTTTAAAAAATTAAAAACCCACAAAAACAAAAGTGGCTCTGGCAGAAAAAACTTTCTGCCGGTTTGACTCTCTGGAAGCTGCAGGTTCCGTACCACCACAGTACAATTTAGCTACAGCACGGTTCCTGTACACCTGTTTTTTTTGATAAGTGAACACCAGCCCTGGTGTTTTCTGAAATGACTGCCTGTGGCAGTGAAGTTGTGAAGTTCACAGTTATCATGTGTCTGAAATCCCATCAGTGAGCCTGTTTGACACTAATGAAGAGCTGGACAAGGTTTAAGTGGTTGAGAGAAGCACTGTAGCTCCAGTTCTACTAAAGAGGCAAAAACAACAATCTTAGCTGATTGACAGTATCTTGGATAAGTGGAACATTGTGTACATTTAATTTATTGCTGAAGCATTCCCTTTCATAATATTGAGTTTCTCTCTCTCTCTCTCTCTCTCTCTCTCTCTCTCTTTTCTTTTTCTCTTGATTTGCTCCTGTGTTCCTTGTTTATTTGAGCGTCATACTGAAATGGATGTGCCTGTTATAGTTGTTGAAGGTGACTGGCCGCCCACAGATGAGTCACCCTCACTCACTCTCTCTCTCTTTCTCTCTCTCTCTCTCTCTTTTCTCTCTCTTTCTTTCTCTCTCGCTATCTCTCTCTCTCTTTTTTCTCTCTCTTTCTTTCTCTCTCGCTATCTCTCTCTCTCTCACTATCTCTCTCTCTCTCTCTCTCTCTCTCTCTCTCTCTCTCTAACACACACACACACCACACATGATTCATAATTCATAAAATCCTTAATCCTAAAC
>JBBPCY010073406.1:0-10343 GCA_037974405.1 Brachyalestes nurse | reverse complement strand
GACCCACACAGAGTCCTGACCTCAACCCCATCCAGCACCTTTGGGATGAACTGGAACGGAGATTGTGATCCAGACCTATATATAATGTTTGTGTGTGTGTTTCTGTAGAGCAGAAAATAAGAAACACCTCCATATGTGTTAAGTGCAGTTTTGTGTGTGTGTGTGTGTAGAGCAGTTTTTCTATGGTCTGTATTCAAGCAGCTTCACTCCTGATTCAGATGGATGAAACGGAGTCACACACACAGACTCTGCTCTTAACGTCACTTATAGTCACTTATATTCACATCACTTATGTATGTGTGTGTGCATGTGTGTGTACACCCACTCCTATAGTGGAGAGCTTCTCTGTGTGTATATATTATTAACACACACACACACAGTAATGTAGAGAAGCTCTCCACGCCTTCCTCTACAAAACTGTATGGGTGTGGTCACACTTTCACGGTGGGTATAAAAGCCAGGATGGTCTCTGAGCAGCCACTCTGGGTTCTTCAGTGCTTTCTTCAGACCAAACCCACGTTAGGTAAGAATTTATCTGTTTTCTCCTGAAATATGATTCAACTGCACTGTTCTCTATAAGTTTCATGAGAACTGCCACGAGAGTTTACATCTCAGCTTCTATGAACAAAATGCATTTCATGTTTTTTAGCTTCTAAGTGTTCTGAATGTAACTTTTTGTGTGTAGAAAATGCAGATTCTCCTGTCACTGCTGTTCTTGCTTTCTCTGGGAGCTGCACAGAAGAGCAGAAGACAAAACGCTGTGTGGGACTACAGAGCTGAGGGTAATTACAGTCAGAAAATTCTATTTATCCAGGAGCAAACTGCTTATGCTACGACTGCACAGACACACAGAGACGAGAACAATATAAAATACAGGATAAAGTCAAAACTAAACTAAAGAAAATACTGTAAATGACTCCTGAAGTAGTTCACTAGCACTAATAGTGGCGTGTAGTTGCTCTCTGTAGTGAGTCTGTTATTGCATGCTGTTGTGATATAAGTAGTGATAATACTAATGCACATGAACTATTGCGCTTAATAATGGATACTGCATGTAATAATAATGATTTTGCACTCAGTAAAAAGGCACATCTGAGTAGCAGCAGGTTATTGTGTGTAAGAGAGAATGACCATGGTGTTTGATATAAGGGAGTCTTTTTAGTTATTGATAGAGAGTAAATGCATGCTGGATACTGAACGGGTTTTGATTGGATGTTGCAGCTGAGAAGGTGAACACCAGAGGCTGTGCCAACCTCACCCTGGTCCTGGATAACTGGAAATACGCCATCGTGACTCAGGTCAAAGACCTGCTCCTCCATGACCACAGCACCGTACTGCCAGACTACGGGAGGTTAGTTACCTCCTCCAGTAGAGGTGTGTGTGCTATTGTGTGTGTGTGTGTGCGAGACAGTGTGCGAGTCTGTGTGTTTGAGTGCTTTACGTGAGGACCAGGACCAGGTGATTCTAGGACTATATGAACATCCACTGTGGTTTTACTGGTCCATAAGAGAGAGAAAATGCTTTTATCATTTTAGTCCCTTATCATTTATGTATGTGATGTGTATATAATATCAGCATGTTTGTATTATGTATTATATATATATGTGTGTGTGTGTGTGTGTATGTACATATACTGTATATATATTTGTGCACTGGGACACAGTCATGCTGGAATAGAAAAGGTTCTTCCCCAAACTATATATATATATATATCACATACATACATGGCAAATGTTGCCTTCAAATAAAACATTAGTCTTTGCGCTGTAATGTTCCTGCAGGATTGGGAGCCTGTCAGAAGCCCTGGGTGATCTGTATAATGAGTTTAACACTCTGAAGGATCGTCTGGGTGAGCTCAGTGCCAGATTCGAATCGGTGGAGTCGTTTGTGGATGATGTTCGGTCAGGCAGGAACCCCTCGGCCCACAGAGAGCCGCGTCCTGCCCCAGGAGATGGAGGAAACGAGCCCGAAGCCATACCGAGACGCAGAACCAGAGTGGTGCTGAGGAAAGTGAAGAGGCCGGAAAGTCCACACGCGTAAAGAAAATGAAGTGCTAGATTCGGAAAGACTGTGGAGTACTTTTCTTAATGCTGTGTTTATAGGTCTCATGGTCAATGATGATCTTATGGAGTAAAATCAAGGTGAAGCTGGTCTCAATTGCTTTTTATTTTTTGGTCCCGCCTTAACTTTCCATACGTATGCAGATTTTTAACTCTTACATAAGTGAATTAAAAATATACATAAATGATATAAGAATCTCTTTTGCACTGAAATGGTAAAAAACGATATGCATTCAAATAGTAAAGGCTTGGACAGCAAAACCTTAACAACCACCTAGAATAGCAAACACCTACCAACCACCTAGATGCCAACTTTATACTTTAAGTTGCTAGGAAGGTTTCATATTTTTCCCTTCTTCACTTAACTAACTACACCTATGGTCCAGAAGTATTAGATTATTGATAAATATGAATAAAAATGTTACAGTGGGTGCTTTATTATGTATTTGGTGTAATCTTTGTAGGAAATTCTTTCGCATCCATCAAACTGCAGAGTGTATTTTTACATTATACTTCAAAATTGGTTAGTTATATTAGAATTGATTAATTTATAGAATCTATTTTCTTGTAATAAAATTGGGACAGAAATAGAATATTATTTTTTATAGTTATGTATTTATTTTTTGTTTATATACTTCTATCCATTTATCTGTCTATCTCTACATATACACAGGCATGGAGAAAAATAAGAGATCACTTTTCCCATTAATCTGTTCACTGTTTGTAAAGTTCGCAGCTGTGTGTGTGTGTGTGTGTACAACTGCTTTTCTTTTCTGAACTATTGCAGTGTGTATGTTAAAAAAGAAACACCTCCATATGTGTTGAGTGCATTGTGGGTGTGTGTGTAGAGCAGTTTTCCAGCTGTATTCCAACAGCTTCACTCCTGATTCAGTGTTTACACACACACACACTGCTCTTAACATCTGTTTTAATTGTTGCAATTGTAAAATAATGTGAGTGTAGTTTAACATTTCCAAGGTATGATAAATTATTAATATGTACATTTGTACATTTTCTCCAAACATTTTTGTTTGGAATTTTGAATCAAGTGTTGCTCAGTAGTGTGTAAAACAACAGAGACATAAATATACAGTCACGAATATTTGTGCATCAACAGTTCAGAGCTTTTTCGGCCACAAGGCGAATATTTCAGCTGATCTGTCGATCTGTGGCACATCCTTGATATTTTCGCTAGATGGCGCTGTTTGACAACTTTGAAGCTTTTGCAGCGCCTATTGCTGCATAAAACCTTTTATCTTTTGTTTAAATAAGACTCCACTTCCTCATTTCTTCAAATCCTTTTCTGTTTCTTTATTGGTATTTATTCAAGTTCAGCATTTGTTTGCACAGTCAGCCACCTTAGACACTACTTCAGTTATTTTTTATTCTTAGTTATCATTTTATTTTATTTTCTTTTTTTAGTTTTTTCCTAAATGTCTTGCTCTCAGCTCTTCAGTCTGAACCTGGACTTTGAGTTTTCAGTGCTTAATCACCGTTAGAGTTGCAAGATTGGTCTTAAAGCAGGTCCAGAGCAGCTTCAGTCTCGTTTTCGGGCTCTGAGCAGGAGGAGTTGTGCTGAAACGAAAGTGAAAGTGTGGAGTGACTGACGACTCGGGGCTGCAGCTTCTCCAGCACATCTCTAGAGATCTCTCCACACAGTCAGGACCGCAGCATCTCCCAGGTAGGCAGTGTTTTCTAGGGTTCGGTGCTGGTTGAGGATTTGGTAGACCTTCAGCTCCTGGCTAGGTCAGACATTAGTCTTGTGAGGACTTGTCCCATCGACCACAGCAGTGAAACCAAGAAATGCATGATATTATTGGATATTTTTGGTCTAAAGCTTTAACTGATAAAACCAGAGCTCATAGATGAACCAACCTCACTGCAGACAACAAACCCACCATCAGATCAACAGAAACGAAACCTAAGAAAGCACCGAGAAACCAGTTTAGAGTGAGATGCAGGTGAACTGCTTCTGTTAACAGCCTTTGGACTGAGAAGAGAAGGTCTGTGATCCACATTGCATTCAGTGTGATGACTGACTGTAAAAATGAAGGGACCCTAGAAAGTTTTATTAAATGTGTTCCTCACATTAATGAGTGATATTCCTTCCGGTTATTATCAGCATTAGCCCTGCTTTGCAAAACACTGTGGTTGATTTCTCCTTCTCTCTCGCGTCTTGGCATTTTGTAAAGTGGCTTTTGACAAGTTACAGCTTGAGTGACAGATTTTTCTGTGCGCTGGTCTCATTACATACAGTATTTATTCACCTTTCGTGCTAGACTTCGTTCACTGATTGCAAATCGGATCAAATGCTTCCTGATTCCTGCAGTACTGGAAGTGAAGCGGTCCTTTGTTTTTTTAAGATAAAAAATGTGGCATCTATTGGCTGCTCCTTATGAGTCGCTCTCAAAACCTAATGACTTTACGCTCTGAAGAACAAAGGTGTCAGACAGGATTCTCTGTGTGATGCCATAGAAGAATCGATCTGTAACTTTTCAGAGGATGTTTGTAAATGAGTAAATGAGTAAATGAGATGTTTGTAAATGTGTTCGTGAAGAAAAAGCCAGGTAAAGCAAAGAAGCTATGAACTCAGTTAAAGCTATATATGTATGTGTGTGTACTAGAATTATGTATACAATACTTAATTGATATTGTCTCCCTCTTGTGTGTGTCCCATAGTATTTTATTTTTTAAGTGAAGTCTTTGTAAACTCAGAGATATATTTATAGGTATATTGGTTAATTTTAACCCTCCTCTGAATGTGCTGCTCTTCTGTTGTGTTCTATGTTGCACCTTTGTGCTTTATTGGAATAGAACACCATATTAAACATAAAAATAGTAGCAAGTAAAACATTTTGAGAGTTAAAGGAATGCAAGAATACATAGAATATCAATAAAAGTAGAATTAATTGGGGAAAATACAAAAAAAGATTCTTTATGCAACTAAAATGTTTTTTATTGTATTTCTCAGAAACAGCCATGTTTTTTTTATAGAAAATGCTTTTAGCTTTTAATTCAATTTTTTTCTTGTTAGTTATTACAATAATAAAAAGAATAACAATCAAAAAACAGTTGCCTTATGAATGCTCATGCTTTATCATCACAGACATCAAGTGTCCTGATTGCTGCATTGTTCACATGAAAGAAATGCACTGAAACTGTAGGTCTGCAGTTTTTAATTCTATCCCACTTTTGTTTCACTTTCATCCAGTTCTTGTGTTCTTTTCTTCACACATGAAACTTGAAGTGATTTCAAAATGAAGAGGAAAAAGCCAAACAAAGAGAGAACGAAGGGAGCAGACAGAGCTGGGCCCAATGAAAGTGGACAGAAAAAGAAGAAGAAGAAGACCAAAAACTCAGCCTCAACTCAGTCCCAGAACCAGCATGGAGACCCCTCTACCAGGCCGAGGGACCCTCAGGAGCCCAGTCAGAGTTCCAGTATGCCAGTGACTGGGACAGGCAAAGTGGAGGCTCAGTCACAAACAATTGGTCAAAAGTTCAAAGACAAATGGAGCCAAACTCAATCTGTCCAAACTAATTCTTGTCACACACAAACCGAACCAGTAGGAGATGCGATGGAGTGGAAGCTGACACCTCCTGATGGAGGGAATGTAGAAAACAAGGTAGAAAATAAGAATGAAGAAGAAGGTGGTAAAGATTCCACATCTCCTGACCTGGTCGAGGACGAGAAGAAAGGACAGAGTCCGTTATCAGGGGAAGGTGTGGCCCAACGTGATGCAGAGAATAATGAGAAAAGCAACAACAGTGAGAAGGTTGGAGCATCAGGAGAAGGCCCTCAGACTTCCTCTGATTCTAAGTCAGCAGATCAACAGCCGATGACATATGCAGCAGCAGCAGCAGCAGCAACTGAACACACTAAAGATTCGAAGGAACAGAGCGATCAGACAGCAGGGAAACAGGACGGCCAAACACAGAGCAAAGGAGAACCGAGGTCGGTCACGTTTTACTGTTCTTAAGAATACATGTTCCTAAATGGTACTTGAAAAATCTTGAATTAGAATGAAAAGGATATGTTGCGCTCTTAAAAATAGAAGTATAAAAAGAAGTTATCTAGTTCCTCAGATGTTGTCCCAGGCCCCGTGGTGGTGCAGTGGGTAGCATTGTTGCCTCACACCTCCAGGGTTGGGGGTTTGAATCTGGGTCCTGGTCGTGTGTGTGTGTGGAGTTTGTATGTGTGTGTGTGTGTGTGTGTGTGTGTATGTGTGTGTGTGTGGACCTAGTAAGGTTTAAGCGATTGCAGAAAATGAGAGTGAGTGAGAGAAGTTCTCCCAGTACAGGCTGCTGCACCCCTGGTGTGTGAAGGAGAGATACTGCAGAGTTGTACAGTTGCTGTCAGACTGTACCAACTTACAGATCTTTAAATAATGTAAAGTTTGTGGTACACATGCAAAGTCCTGAGGTATTGTGTTGTTTACCCCTCATCCATTCAATCGTTAGTAAATGATAAACTTTCTAAACTAAAGGCTTAGAAAAAACTGGGAGTGGGAATGATGAGTTATCTCAGTTATGAATTTTGGCTATACTTGGCTATACTTTGGCTATGCTTGGCTATACATCACAGATCCAAGGCATCCTCAGACCACACTTTGGGAACCCTGACATCAGAGAACTAAAATTCTATATTCTGTTTTATTTCTCTGAAGTCATGAAGTCACTTTTTATGATTTCATTTATTAATTCAATCATTTTTAGCCAAATTTAGCCAACTAGGCTTTTTACAATTTACAATGCACAAAATCCAATAAAAATCTAAATTCCTGCCCTCAAGAACCTTCCAATGTCTGATTATTTTTGGTAAATGTGATAAAAAAAATGTGAGTGTGAAGAACCCCTTTTCATTTTAAAAACACATACCATATAGACTCCTAAAAAGAGATCTTCACACTCAGAAGTGCTTTTTGTATGGTATTTCTGTGCTTTATCTACTATTTTTAATATTGTCTGAAAAGCCATGTTTAAAAGACGATTATCTAACCTGTCTAATATATTTTAATCTTACAGAAAAACGTCCCCAGTGAGGGGGCCGAGCGGACAGCCTGCGTTCACCTTTTATGTGTACATAGTGATGGATAAAGGCTTTAGGTTCAGCAGAGATAAGGACAAACTTCTGCTCCTTATTAATGATGGATTTTTTGAAATGGAAAAGACTTATTTCAGGTGAGTTATATTTTTTTGATCTTTGAATTTTAATTAAACTTTATTTACTTAATTTTTTTATTTACTTAATGTTAAACTATCAGTCAGGCCTGTCTTGGAGGGCAAAAAGAGCTGTGCTGTTTTCGTGTAGTCTCTAAAGGCACTGCACCTAAACCATCCTGTGATGGCATGGAACTTTTTGATTTTCATGTTTTGATGTTCCAGTGTATCTCAGCCTGGGAATGGATTCAGTTCTCTCCACAGTTTTTGGCCAGTCATCCCAAAACCACGACCATGGAGTCAAACCAGTGTTTTTTCTGCTTTTGTTATTGTGTTTTTTTATTATTCTTTTTACATTTTTTTATTATTTTCTGCGTTCTTTATCCGTGTGATGAGAACCGAACCCAGAGAACTTGTTAGTGACGTCCTGGATCTCCTTCACGTTTCTCACAGAGTTAAAGATAAATTTGTTAGAGTCGTAGAAAACTCCCACTGAAAGCCCAAACAGACAGTCGAGCTGGAGCTTCATCGAATTCCTGGTTGTTGGTTTGTTTCTTTATTGTGCAGATGGTAAAAAAAGTCTCCATGTTGCGATGACATTTCGACCAATCAGAAAGCAGTTATGCAGTCAGCTTGGCTGTGGCCCACTTTCAGCCCCGCCGTCCAGCAGCTCGGGTTCAGGTTCCTTTATTCATAATGAAATAAACATTTTTATACCAAAGGCCGTCATAATTAATTTTTATAGTCTCCCTTTATGCTTCTGACTCAAGTCAAGTCAAGTTTATTCATATAGAGCACTATCATACACAAGGGTAATTCAACAGGACAGAAATAGAATAACATTAAGCATAAAAATAGTAGGAAGTTAAAACAAGAAATGAAAGAATATATAAAAAAATTCTTTAAAGAAACTGATTCTAGTGGAGAAATGATGGGTTTAGTGCTGCTGAAATGCATTCTAGTGTGCATGAAGAATGAAGAAATGTGTGTATGTATATATACATATAATTTTTTTAATGGGCCCTTAAATCCTTAAATATAACAGTGACGATGTAAAAGCTACACTGAATGCGCTGAAAGTCCCATCAGGATGCAAATTTGAGCTTTTCCTTAACAGAAAAGGAGGCCTGCTGACCTCCTGATAAATTTAAAGATGGTTGAAAGGTGACGAATAAGCAAATTATACCACCGTTAAAATCTGCTTATTTGTTTAGTCCAAGCAGTGCTAAATTACAGATGACCTGTGACATCAGATATTCACATGTATGTATTGTCACTGCTTTTCTAGCTTTAAAAGTTGGTGGATTTTTTTTAATTTGGGGGGCGGGTACATGATCTAAGCCAAACGCTTAATATGTCTCTGCTAATCCACAAACACACGAAGAAAGAGCTCAACCTGAAGGTGGTGGTCCAGCCTGGACCTGCAGGGTCAGAATCATGGCGATGGCGTGTTCTCGTATCTCCTGTCTGACCGCTGCTGCTGTGTCCTTGAGAGAGGCTCTTAATCCCAGAGTGCTGCGGGCGGCTCCAGCACAGCAGCCCCGCCGCCCTCGACACGCCTGAGCAGTGAGACGGAAAAGCAGGGAGAGAATAAAACACTTAAAGGGATTCCTCCAAGCCATAAACTGCATCACTTTCTCTTTTTAACAGAAAGGCCTGCTTCCACTTTGCTGTAATGCTATAAGAAATGAAGTCCACAGTGTAGTGCTACACAGAAAAAGTCAAGTACTTTTCTTTCTATTTATATTTTTTTCTGTTGTTTCTTCATGTCTAACTTTGTACTGTCCACTTTCTGCCATGGCAAAGCAAATTTCCCACATGTGGGACTAATAAAGGATTATCTTATCTTATCTTATCTTATCTTATCTTATCTTATCTTATCATATCTTATCTTATCATATCTTAAGTGTCATTATAAAATCTATGATAATTTGCCTTTTAATTACAGTATATTTTACCAATACTGTGATCATTCAAAAATCAATAGTTTTTTCGTATATTCTGACAATCCTGTGATAATATAGATCATTTATGATCTGAAACACTTATCATTATTCTAGCACTGTGATAATACCAAGCCAATACTGTGTTTATATCGAAAATCATACCCCCCCCCCCCAGTAATATAGAAATATATGATAATACAGTAAAAGTTATTGTGATGCTGTATATCATATTGTATATGATACACTGTATATCACAATACTGGTGCAATATTAATAACAATATATTGAAAATATGGAAAATACTGTGATAATTACAAAAACAATGCAATAGTAATATCTATACCGAAAGATTGCAGTATATATTTCATTTCAATTCTGTAGTGATACTGAACATTGTGATAATACTGAAAGGTGATAATTTTGGTCACTGACAAAATGTTCATAACATCCCATTCCCAGCTCTAATACTGTAATATAAACCTATAACGAATAATAATGACTAATAATGAATATTCAAAACTGTAGAAGAAAGAAGAAAGTCCATGAAGCCTCAGTTCCAGCTGAAAAAGGTTGTGAGGTTCTTTTGGACCCATCTGTTGTTAATGCTAATGATATGCTAATGCTAGCACAGTGACTCAACATGTTTTTTCTTTGCTTTTATTTAGAGAGGGCGGTTTCTTTGTGGTCCTCTTGTTAGAGCGTTTTGCATCAGAATTGATCATTCGCCACACAGGCTGTTGCACAACATCCTCCTTTTCTCGCAACGTGTTTTCTCATCACTTTTATACAAAGTGTTTGCGCAGCTGAGGCGAGTTAGCTGCTTTCATGTGTTCGCTGGTTAATGGCCTGAATAAAATGAGGAAAGAACAGGCCTGGAGTTTTGGCTCATCTTTCTTAGGATAACAAAAGTACAGTGTTTCAAAGGTGCAGTCTGATCTGAGGCAGACAAAGGGTGTGCTTTGGGATCTCTAATAATGCTGCCATGTTTTTTTTACATTGACATGGAGAACACCTCCTCTTTGCATTGGAAGTATTATTAGAAAGTAATACAGGACCGGTAAAAGTGTGAACACACCTCCTCATTCAATGATTTCCTTTGTTTATATTATTGGCTACATTGTAGATTAATATTGAAAACATCACCTATTGCTCTGATGACAGCTTTGCACACTCTTGGCAT
>JBBPCY010073405.1:0-10345 GCA_037974405.1 Brachyalestes nurse | reverse complement strand
ATAACCAGCTTCATCACAAAAACTGTACGTGCGGGAAAAACTAAACACAGATTTGAAATCAGCATGAAAAACACTACTGATATCTGAACTCTGATGTTGGCGAAGGCTTTTGAGAGAACAGCAAAGAAAATGAACAAAAAGTTCCTTGACCAAACTAACCCTCCTCTCTCACTCGAAGCCCAGATATCCAAACTGCAGCTCTTATTATAAAGACACTATGAGAAGAAAGCAGTAAGATGGATAGAGACAATCAGAGATATGAAAGAGCCATTAAGAAGCCTGAAGACCCAAACAAAAGGCAGGATATTCTGGACAAACACCATCCATATAGCTGGCAGGGGTTGGAGCCGACTTGATGGCACGTAATAAATTTAATTTTTTCAGTGCATTGAGGACATTGAGGACAAATCCAAACCAAACCTATTAAAAAAGCTTTTTTTCTGAAACACATCACAATACAGGGACCCTGGTTTAGCCTACTGTTCATCCATGGCTTCGCTCAGGCACATACTTGATCGCTCCTTATAGACTGTGCGATTTTGGTATTTTATGTCCACATATCAGTGGATTTAGTAGCTTACAACAGTGCAACATTTTGGTACATTAGGAATCAAATTTTCAATCATTGTAAACCCAATCCATCATGGCTGACTAAGATGCTGCGAAATACGGATGAGAACTAAAGACTTGGCCATGAGGCCATGCACCTTCATTGATGTGGACTGGGACGTTCTGTGCATGTGCAGAGTTCGCAGATGTAGTTGTTAGCATGCTCAATAACAATATCATCCCCATGACAGCAGCAAGGACTTTTTACCAACCAGAAACCATAGGTGGAAGGAACCATCCAGGATGCAGTGAACACCCGTACCGCTGCGTAAAACGCGGGACTCACGGCCAGCAAGCGCTTTCAAAGCTGTGTCATATGGGGTACAGCACATGGTAAATAACACAAAACTCCGGTTCCCGGAGCACATGGAGTCCACCAGGGCAACGCATGCAGGACTGAGGACAATCACAGACTTTAAAAGCAAATCCTTTTTTAGGCTAATCATGCTAATGCTAGCCATTCAGCTACTGACAGCTATCAGTGTGTGGTGATGTCATCACCTCATCAACTTATTTTCACCTCAATCTTCAACGAGTGTCTGGCTCAGTCTCTGGTCCCCACATGCTTTAAGAGATCCACTATTGTCCCAGTACAAAAGAGAAATAAGCCCTTGTGCCTGAATGCCTATTGCACGTTGTTAGTCGCAAAGGTTTGTAAGTTATTAAAGACCACATTACAGCATCCACACCCAGCTCACAGACCCACTCCAGTTCTCCCACCGCCACAACAGATCAGTGTTGGACACGTCTCCCACGTCTTTGCTTGTAAACATTCCTCTACAGCTTCAGTGATCCAAGCACAGGCCAGTGCACCTGTAGAAATATGGGTTATATTTTATATATATTTTAGTCCTTGAGTTACTTTATTGGCAGCCAAACTGGTTGGATAATTGGGTGACCAATGCTATGCCTTTTTTCAGGTTGCAACACTCCTTATAACTTCAAGGGCTAAACTGCTGCCCCTTCTCTCTCATATCTCTGGAGGCCCAATCCCAAAAGAAGGAGGAGAACATCTCTTTGCTTGAGTTGATTTTTTCCCTCAAATTTTGGACTCATTTTGTCATTTGTCTCTGGTCCCCAAATGCTTTAAAAGATCCACTATTGTCCCAGTACAAAAGAGAAATAAGCTTGCTTGTTCTTTTTCCAAACGTTTAACTTACTATGACAAACTTATTATAGACATATTGCATCAGAAAGGACTTACTTGCTTAAAGAGTCATTAACTCTGTTTTGTGCAGTCAAAATGTATCAAATAAATTCCTAAGTAAATAATAATTGTGGGATGATGAGTCATTTTCCCAGACTCAGATTAAACCTAAGCCTGCCCTAAAATGTCTTTATAATGATGATCTGCCACAGCTACTGAAGTTTAGTCCAACACTAGGCTTAACCCTTGTCCACAAAACTGGGCCAATAAGTATTTACTCCAAGTAACAGTTTGAAGTGGAGTGGCTAGAAACTAAGAAGTAGCCTGTAACTGGTGAAAATGGGCTTCCATCTCAATTCACATATACGACAGTGTTCAGTAGTTAGTCTTCCTGAGAAAAGTAAGGAGGCCCAGTCTTCATTCGGTGCCGCCAGCAAAAGAAAAAGATACGGACTTGTCTGGAACTACACATCTGTAAAAGTGCACCAGAAAAAAAAGATGTTTTGGAAGGTATCAGTCTTTCTAAACACGGCCACGCTGCTGAAATGAAATAAAACAAAACACTCAGCTGTAATTCTTAACCTGGCTCGAGTGTGAAGAGAGCTACTTGATGCCAGATATGCTCACAAAGAGCAGCGTAGCCTTTCTAAGGCCTTAAAGGCGAAATATCGTCTTACTATAACACGTAGATTCCATGTGCTGTTTTAATAGGTTGAGGGAGTGTGTTCTGAAGTGTCAGTTTTGGGCTATAATAGGGGACAGAGCCAGAGGCTGTGTCTTACCCAAGCTGTTCTCAGCCTTATTCTTTTCATCTGGGCCACATACATGCCTGTTAAATGCTTGTTTTTACAGTAAACAGGTATTAGTCTATTAAAAAAATAAAGTACTGTCACATTGTTGAAACAGTGACTTGAATAGAGTTAAATGTAGCTTAGCATACAGAAAGGGCATCAGGTCGAAGAAAAAAAAATCTCCCTCCAGAACAACAAACACTAAAGCAGTTATCTGAGCCCTACAGAATTAACTTACACCCAAAACAGAATTAGAAATGCACATCACTCCTATACCGGCTCCCTGTATGTTTTAGGATTACCTTTTTAAAAATGTTTAAATTAAAATTTTATTCAAACCAGTTTCTCCAAGTAGTTCCTAAATCCAGACTAAAGCACAGGGGCAAGTGGGTCTGTGGGTTTAAGGTATTTTTATTAAGCATCTGTACTGCCACGTGAGTGTCTTGTTTTAAGTGTATTTTCCTCATTGGTGATGTTGTTCAGCACTTGATGTGCTTTATGAACGAACACCAAAAGCACGCATTCATTCTGACACCTTTTTCATTTTAAGCTAATTAGCATCTAGCGGTCAAGCCTATGGCACAGGTGTTTTTTTCTGACTAATCAGATCAAAAGGGGCCTGCAGTGATGGTCTTTCCACTTCGGAAATGGTTATAACAGTTGGTGCTTAAGTCTTTATAAATGTTTATGGAGGTTTATGTCAGCTGTCACACAATGTTTATGTACGTGTCATGTAAAACATGATCCCATTCCCCTGTTTCCCAACTGTCCAGGGCTGGCAACCAATCAACTACCAGCTTCTGTGTGCATGTGGGGGGTGCCCATGGTAGCCGGTCAAATTTTGGGGAGGCGTGGTATAGTGTTACTTTTGTCAACGAAAAGCAACAACTAAATATCGTCGTCAACGAACATTTCTCACATGAAAAAAACGAGACGAGACACAATGTAAATACTGGCCATATGACGATAACTATAATGAAATATATCATGTAATTGTTGACTAATAAGAACGGGACTAAATTTGGTTTACAAAATAAGAACTGCTAAAATGTCTCTTCATTTTCGTTGACTAAAACGAGACGAGACATTATTTCCTGTACGATAGGGAGGGGAGAAAAAAACTTGCTCGACCTTAGAGTTGAATAGCGTTTTTTTTTCCATTGAGAGGCACTGTGAATTAAATCTATCTTGAGTGGCCAAAAAATATTGGGACGCAGGACCAATCTAGTGCCAGGGAGAGTGAAATGACACACACATACACACAGCATTTTGATAAGCAGCCTTTCCCATATCCATGTAAAAAAAACTGACCCTAAATTGTTCCGATTTGGTTGTGAAGACTATAGCCTATTTGCTCAGGAATAAAAAAAATATTCAGGTAAGTTCAGGCCAACACACTGAAGGTGAAGACTTTTACAAATGTGGGTTTTATGGCAATACACACACATTTTCATTTTATTTACACTTTTTAGTAGGGATGCACCGAATATTCGGCCACCGAAAATTTTCACAGAAATATTTTTTTCAGGCGACCGAAACAGTGATGACGTAATCAACAACCGTGTTGCCTTCTCGCCTCGGTGTTAGCCGCTGCTAACCAGGCGTCTTTGGCTCGTTCGCTGGGCAACTGAGCAGCTCCAAAAATGAGACGATACGGGGAGCTATGTCTGTGCTTTCCTCTCTCAGAACGGGAGCATTTATTTTCTTTCTTTAAAAAGAACATTCCAGTGGTGAAAAGCACTCGCGAACGGAGCGGCCATAAAAAGAAAACTCAAAAAAACTCCCCTGCACTACACTACATCCCACAGCATGCATGGTTCCTTAAAGCAACATCCTGTAACAAACGCAACTGGCACGCGCCAGATTGGATTAGTCAACATGTCTGCCATGTGGCGCATTTGGATATATCTAAGCCGAAATTTCTAGAGTGGGTGCATCCACAAAGACTTTCTCAATGTCAGGATGAATTTAGCATATAAAATCAAAACATCACGATCGTGTATTGTTTTAATGCTAAATAAATATTTTCATAGTTTTGTAACAGATTTATTTTAATTTAATAATAATAATTTCGAGTTTCGGTTTTCGGCCAAGTTTTTCTTCATTTTCAGTTTTCGGTTTGGTCCAAAAAAATCATTTCAGTGCATCCCTAATATATAGTCCTCCCTGAAACACCTCCACAATGAGAAATGAAGGATACATCATTATTATATGCCCAAACTGCCTCATCTTGCTCCTTTCAATGTGGAGGAGGAGCGGTTGCACTTCAAGCTTCTTCCTGGTGTCTATCCATAATACAAAGGGTTGCTCTGTATGACGTAGTTACTCCGGGGGTCACTCCGAGTGACGTAGATAGTTTGTTAATCACCAAGGCTTAAGTTAATCTACACCAGTGGTCACCAACCCTTATCCTGGAGATCTGCTTTCCTGCAGTGTTTAGTTCCAACCTCCCCTTTACTTAATGCTCCAGTCAATCAGGGACTTCTGAAGAAGTCTATTTGCCAGAGCAGGTGTTTCAGATTTTGGCTGGTACTAGACTTCTCAGGAAGTTAGATCTCCAGGACCAGGGTTGGTAGCCACTGGTCTACAGCATGCTAGCTAACTAGCTATTTTACACAAAATTTGAAAAATGTATGAAAGTTCTATGCCTGATCTGGACCACATATAATGAACTTAAATGTTGTCCTGGGCCAGCTCTGGCCTAAATCTACACACCGTACAGAATGTATCCATGCTGGTTTCGGGCAAAATCCATTCACCTGATTTGTTACTTGCCTTGGGACAGGTTTGGGCCAGAGTAGTTGTGCTATCAGGGTCGGTGCTGACTCAGCAATAGCATGCATCCCTTGTTTAAGTGACTGATCTGTGATAGGATGGCGAGAAATGCCAATGAGGGAGGTGATGGTGGAGAGGAAAGTGAGTTCACCTTCTGCTGGAAGCTCTTCACTAGCTGGGATTACCTCATCGGAAACCCGGAGACCGCCGACAACAAGTACGCTTCCATCACAACCAGCTTCAAGGTGGGTCAAGCATGAATAATGTTTACCACAGAGCCAGGGATACACTACATGGAGGGAGGAACAAGTCAGTCTTTATCCAGAACTAAACGGAGGCCTTTCATTGTATAAAATATTTTAAAGTATTTTTTATGATTTCTGTGTGAGTTGATCAGCCATGCAACTGAATAAGTTAAATCCAGAATTATCCAGTGAGAGTCATGCTACAGTAACCTAGTAACCAACTGGGATACCAAAGAGAAGACAGGTGGACAAGTAAGCAGAGGGCTACAGAGGTTTATGTTGTTTATAACGCATGGTGCAGTTTAAGGCACTTTCACATCAGCTCATCAGTTTCTATTCTTTTAATGATGTGCAAAAACACTGTTCGTGTCACCTTAAGATGAATCTGAATTATTGTAGAGAATCTGCATATTTTACAAAAAATTTATATTTAGACATTTGACATGCTGCAACTAACTAATTGCAACCCCACTATTTCTCCCACAACATTTTGTTGAAAAATGCTCAACACATTTGTCTAACCTTTGAGTTTGTGCATTTAGGAGTCAATAGTGGACGAGCAGGAGAACCAGAAGGATGAGAACATTCACTTGAGGAGGTTTCTCCGCCTGCTCGCTAACGTCCTGATTTTGTGCAGTCTGGGAGGCAGTGGATATCTTATCTACTTTGTAGTGAAAAGATCACAAGACTATGCAAAACTGGACCCCAGTGAGTTATCCTGGTATCAGAAAAATGAGGTAACTTTGTTGCTTCTGTTTTAGTAGTTACATTTACAACTTGGAACGCTGCTAGCTTCTACCTTTCTAATTCTTGTTTCTAATTGTTATATTGGATTTTCTTGCTAACACTAACTTCTTTCTACCACTAACACTTTTTTAAGCTGCTTGTTAACAGCCTAGCCACCAGCTGGGATACCATGGCAACCACCTCACAACACTGTAACAAGCAACTTTGATTCCACAGCAGCTACCCAACATCTAAACAATACTAACAACCACTTCGAAATACCCTGGCAACGACCTGGAAATGAGTTCATCTGCACAAGCACTTTCCATTCTTTCAAGAACCGTCCTTGTTTCAAAAGGTTATGCTTGCTCAACAAGCATTCTGAGAACACCTGGCTTCATATCCTGTTTTAATTTTGTCCAGGTGGAGTTTGTGATGTCACTGCTGGGCCTGGTGTGTCCGCCTTTGTTTGAGACCATCGCAGAGCTGGAGGATTATCACCCTCGTATCGCCCTGAAGTGGCAGCTGGGCCGTATCTTCGCCCTCTTCCTGGGCAACCTGTACACCTTCCTGTTCGCCCTGATTGATGACGTCAATGAGAAGGTGCGAGATAAGATAAGATAAGATAAACCTTTATTAATCCCACAAGTGGGAAATTTGCTTCGTCACGCCAGAAAGTGGACAGGATGCAAGAGCAGTAAAATTAAAAAAGCAACAGAATAAAATAAAATATTATACAAACGGAACAGTATAAAATGTACCCTATACAGTCTAGAAATATAAAATTTGTGTATTGTAAAATATATATGTGTATTTATATGAATATATAAACTATATGTAAACTTAGATAAGTATGTATTTATGTACTTACCTGGCAGGAGAGATACCATTATCAGGAAGGTGGTTCACCCAGGGCAAGGCTTAGCCATTGCGCTCCGGTTGTCCTGACCCCTGCGCAGGGGTGTCAGAAGTATTTTTGATGTGAGGGGGACGCATCGGTCTATACATGGGGCAGGGTTTTGTGTGGGGGGCAGGGTTTGGGTGGGTGAGTTTTGGGTTGCTGCCTGAAAAGTGTTTGGATTTCCAGTGGTGTGTGTATTCTCCTATCGATTAAGTGGAATGAATTTATCGTGAAAGATTCAAGATTCAACAGCACTGGATGAAGTAATATTTTATGTAAAATGTGAAAAGTGAAGGAGACTCATCCCCTTCAAATTGAATGGCGGTGATGCCCATGCCCCTACAAATTCCCTAAATGTAGGAATTTCGACTGCATATTTTCTGGTAGTGAGGGACTGCGTAGGCACTCTCCCCTGGTAGCCTAGTGGTTGGGGCATTCGCTCTTTGATCAGGAAGTTGTGGGTTCGAGTCCCAAGAGTTCTAAGCACCTCTGAGGTTCCCTTGAGTAAAGTACCGTCCCCACACTGTGCTTTGGTGTGTTCATGTATGATATAAATATCCTACAGGACAGGCTAAGCAGAGCTACATTGCTAACAGTGTTGGGAGTAACGCGTTACAAAAGAATTACTGTAATGTATTGCTTTTTGCTGTAACGTGGTAATGTAAGACATTACAGAAATAAATCTGGTAATATTTTACTCGCTACAAATGTCATTTACGCGCGTTACAATGCATTTTAACCCGGAATGAAGTGATGTTTTTTTCTTCATACAAATTCTCCAAAATCACGGCGAGATCAGCAATCATAACCCCAGCTCAGTCAGATACAACATCACCTTCCACTGGCTGTGTAATGAGCTAACTGAGCGTCATCAGCTACATTTAGATCTATATTTCCAGTTATTTTGGTGAAAGTAACTTAAAAGTAATGCAGTAGTAGTGTAATGCCTTACATTTTAAATACAGTAATATTGAAATGTAACAAGTAATAAATAACGCATTATAGTTTTGAAGTAACTTGCTATGCACAGGATTATGGGTATGCAGTCATCAAGACACAAGCGAAGCCCCATTTGTGCCCTTCATACTTAGACTTTAAAGCATTTTTGCAGGTAGTTTTAATGATACCGTGGGGTGGGTTTTGCAGTTGACAACCAACAATAGCAGAGTGGTTAAGTGGTTAACCCCTTCTCATCACACTGCTGGTCTAAGGCTCCTAACACTCATTCCTGCAAATGTAATTATGTTGCTCTGCTATGTACTGTGATCCCTTCTATCTATTCTAGAAGCCCAAATCATAATGGTGACATGAATATGATTAATCTTGCAGTCCTCATTTTATGTATATTTATTTTTCTATTTAAACATAACAAACATTAGCATCAAAATCTCTGCTAAAACATCAACATATGCACAGAACATCCTAAAATGGAATTAGTTCAATGGAATTAATTCAGTCTTTTTTTTGGTTTGAATTTTTAATTTATTTCAATTTATTATCCCTCGCTCACAGCTAGAGAAGGAAAAGGCGATAAAAAACGAAACCATCTGGATGCTAAACGAGTACTTTGCTAACTACACACTATATCACAATGTGACGGAGAACATCCCCATGCCAGAGATATCTCCTGCTGATGTCATCAGGGGTCCCTGCTGGGAGACTGAAGTGGGCATTGTAAGTATATTACCATCATTTTGTTGTTGTCGTGCGTGTTAAAGACCTACAAAGACATTCAATTAAATCCCATATCAGACCTGAGACCAGACCCAACCCAGCCATACTCGCCTGCTACTGCTAATTTAAAAAGTTCCTGTCACTGCCGCTGCTTAACACAGAAATGTTTCGATTGAACCTAACAAACAAGAAGAAAGATCTGTTTTCCATCCACCCCACACACTTCTTTCACATCATCCATGGCTTCACCATGGGACAGAATAAGTTACAGCATTTCCGGAGCAGATCTGACGTCCCATACAGAAACACTGGAAGAAGCAAAAAACAAAATTTTCTAACATTATTTTGCTTGTGGATTTTTCTATTATGAAAAACTTCTTGCAAATAGTTAAAGCTACATAGTGTTAAAATAAATTAGTAAAGTTTATTATCTGGTTACATCTTCACTAAATATTTTAAGATTTATTTTTTTAAGATAAACATTGAATAAACAATCTAGAATATTAATAATGTATCTATCTATGAATGAATATTCTTATGTATATAAAATAAAGTTTTATTTTTCAATTCTATTGCTGCCTCTAGGAGTTTGTGAAGCTCACCGTGTCAGATATTGAGGTGACCTATCTGACCATCCTGATTGGAGACTTCATGAGAGCACTAATTGTGCGTTTCCTCAACTACTGCTGGTGCTGGGACCTGGAGGCCGGCTTTGTGAGTCCTCATTATTCCTGTGATGAATAACCTGTCACTGTCGTTGAAGGTGTTGTTATAAAAGAACATCATGAAATCGTAGGTATATATGACCTCTCAGATGGCAACATTTCCACCATCTAACCAATGTCCTACGTCACCACTGAAAAGATGAGATTTTGTCGTTAAAAGTGAGAAAAGACCCGGTCAGCTGTGGTGAACTGGGTGTTCAGTCAGAAAACACTGCAGATCATGAAAAGATGATAAAAAGAAAGGGCGAGACTTTTACATTTTTTTCAGTGTGCTTAGAAAATATCAGTGTTGGATGTTACTGAATGTAGGGTTATCACTGTTGATTGTTATTTATTATATAGCTTATTATTATGTATTATTATATATACTAATTGAGTGATCTAGTGATTATTGTTGGTGATTCATCAAGTATAACAGAAAACATTTAATTTTACTTCACATGCATAAATATCTGTAGCTATAAATCTAAACTCACTAGTGAGAACCTGCTGTTGCGAGTTTCCTCCTTTTCAGTGACGCTCACAACAATAAGTCTAAATAGCTCTCCCTTGTGGAGAATGTTCACATTGCAGAGCGTGACTTTATAAATACATGTCAAATTGCTAAGGAATCACTAAGCCGATTCCTTGAAAAACAATGTATTTTGGGGAAATCATATATACATACAGCCCCAGAAAAATAAGAGACCACTGCAAAAATGTTCAGTTTCTCAGGTTTTATCTTTTATAGCTGCAAGTATTGAACTGAACAG
>JBBPCY010073404.1:0-10345 GCA_037974405.1 Brachyalestes nurse | reverse complement strand
ACACACACACACACACACACACACACACACACACACACACACACACACACACACACACACACACAAGACCAGGACCCGGATTCGAGGTGTGAGGGTCACTGTGGGGGTGAGCGCTCGTTATACTACAGAATTAAATTTAAACTGTTTTCGTTACTATAAAACTAATTTTATCGTTACTGTTGTAACAAAATCTTATATCTCCAATTTCCTCATGTTCTGTTTCTTTACGAAACACCAGATACCCTTCACACTGCTTCAGACTGCCTAAAAGGTCCAAAACGACGTTATATGACCTCACTCTGAAACTTGTTTTTCCTTCTCCTGTAAAGTCATTCCACTCTTTTTGTTTTGTTTTAGTTACCAGGGTTTATCCAAAGTGCTATTATTAATAATAATAATTTATACACAACAAGGGACAGAGTTTTGTATAAAATACGTATTATAGCAAATAAATTCTCCTTTCTGTTGCTATTCATAAATGTGCCCATTTCTTTTTCATCATGAACACAGGTCAAATCATCCTTAACGGCATTAGGGGAGGTACCAAGGTTTTTTTATCGCCTGCTGAGTTTTATACCTCTTTTCAGCAGCAGATGGCAGTTGGTAAGCCAGGAGCCCGAGAAAGGCTGGGATAAGGGAGGAGAACCAAGAAGATCCTCTTTGGACTGCGATAAACTACACTGAGTAGGTGCTGCTCATTTTAGCTTTATGGCTTCTGCACTTCATTTCCATCGCCATTGCATCACTAAGACTTGACTTTTACTCCAGATTAGGTTTTTTTCCGAATAGACGGGGAAACCCGACGCTCAAAGAAATATTTACCAAAACAAAGTACGATTTGAATATGAGTCAGTTGGATATTTTTAAGATGCGACTGTATATATATAGATAGAGAGGTGGGGACTTTTACAACCCACTAGGGTCTATCTGAGCATGAAGGAAGCTAATCTCTATTCAAATGGATTCAAATGACTCTCAGTCATGGAACAGTGAATCAGACACTGAAAATATGACACAAGTCATTTTATGAAGGTAAGTACATTCGAAATAGCAGTGCATGCTTCTGTTACGGTCATTTTTTCCCACATGAAGTCCTGGAAGCATACCATGCTAGAGGGTTGTGGTTCAGTTCATTAACTGGTTTGATTTTAAACATACCACAAAGTACCTGGAGCTCTGATAAAACCATTTTCATGAGAAGAAAAACGCTTGCGTGCCTTCTGCCCCACAGAACAAACACACATTACTCTTTCATTAGAGCTTCTTGAGTTTGAGACTCAGCAAGCCCAGACCCAAGCTACTAATTATTTCCAATTACATGTTATACGTGTTAATTATGCTGACAAGAGAAGCTGAGATAATGGGAGTTAGGCTTTAATTAAAGTCACTTGCATCACATTTTTAGCTACCCAGCAACAATCCAACACCTAGAAGCCAACTTTCATCCAAAGCTTTTGGCGTAAAACGTTTGAAAAGTTTTAATGTAAAAGGCTACGACTTGTTTTACTTCTATGTGTGTTGAGGGCAACCTCTATCTTTAAGTTAGGGCCCGATATATCATGACTTATAAAATCACCCGATACTAAAAGTTTCGATTTTCTAAACCTAAACCTTAAATTTCATATTGTTCTTGTTTTATGTGTCAAAGTAATTTTCTCCAGGATCAATGATTCTGATTCTACCGGAGTACAAAAACAATACCAACCAAAATGATCGATTATTAGATTTTAGCTCTTTTAGTGATCAAGAGTGAGCGAATACTGAAGCAAGCAGTCCTACTACACTAATCAGACCACAAGTGAGATTCATGGAATAGTTTGCAGTTCAAAATTCCACTGAGTATGAGTTTAGACTTCCACGCCCTCAAAAAAAGCATACACACCACCGCCCTGCAGCCGATTTCGCTGAACTGACATGCCGACTTGGACTTTGCACACGATTTGCTGTGTTCCTGAAACTGCAGAGAGAGAAAAAAGAGAAATGAAAGGCTTGTAAAGATTATCACAAACACAATAGACTGCTCTGTCTGGTGTGTCTGTAGAAAGGTCAGGAATCTAGATATGTTAAACATACAGGTGTGACCAATAACGATGTCCGTGTGTTCAGATTTGACTATCAATCTAGAACAGACTGTACTATCTTTTAGAACACTGTGGGCGTACTGGCTCATGTTTCAACACGGCAGTTTGAATAAGGAAACAAATCTTGAAGGCTGAAAGCAAAAACCAACGAACCTTTTCTCTGGGAATCTTCTTTTTACCACAGTCTTTGCACTGCATAGGAAATTTCTGGCAAATCTCATCATGCGCCTGTAAAAAAAAAAAAAAAATGTAAGGGGGAAATAGCTTCATTAGAAAATGTCTAAGAATTTCTAAGCAAGCAAGCGATCACTTCATTTCACGAACACTCAGAGTTCTATCACATTTCCTGAGAATCGTTTTGCAATTACGTGTGATAGCAAGTATGAGCTAAAAAAAGAGATTGCAGCTGACAGTATAAAAGATGCTGTCAACTGTCAGGAACACCAGGAAGCAGATATCATGCAAGTGGTGGATTATTCTTAGCTCAGAAGTTAAACTGACATGTTACTTGGAGGTGTGTACACATTATTAGACAAATATAATCCATTCAACCACCATGGAGATGTAAAATGACTGATAATAGTTCATTTAACGCTGTACAGCTTCTGTTAGTCTACTTCTATCCCTTTATAAGTGGGCAGTTTCTGGCCACAGGCCATTGTTGTCTGGATATTTTTGGAAAGTTGATTACACTCAACTCAACTCAACTCAACTCAACTCAACTCATGCACAAATAAAGTAATGATGCAAATAACCCTCAAAGCTCAAAGTTATAAGTAAAACAAAAGATCACGTCAGCCGAGCTGCCAAGTTTAGTTTTTTCTAAAAATGACGTTTCTAACTAAACCCTTGAAGCTACATGAAAATAAACGTTACCACCGAAATCAGCATGCCGAGAAACACCACAAATTTTAATGAAACAAATGTTTGTTGCCTGGTGTTATATGTCTCTGTTTCTCTTTTGTGTAATAATCACCTTCAGTATTAGTTCCCCATAAAGTTAACTGTGGATCATTTATGATGTAATTTGCCATTTGTGACTTGCCCGTGTACTTATTTCCCATAAATGTGCTCATTCTTTATTTCCGCCACATATTTTCTTTGTGTGTCCTCCAAGCTCTTTCACTCTGTTCATGAATGATGGCAAATGACTTCACACTGCCTTTGCCTTTCATCCAGTCATGTGCAGAGGGAGATGAGATCAGCTTTTCAATGCTGGATGTCGAGTGGAGGATACAAATAACAGACAGGTCATTTGACACAATATGTTTTGTTGAAATGCAGTTGATTATTTCCCAATGTGTGCGACAGTTTGAACTAGTAAATATTGTTGTACTCACTGGTGTTCCAGCAACAGGGTGAAGTACCAGGCAACAAGCCATAAATTCTCTAAAAAAGAGGTTCTTTGCGAAAGGCAGTTATGCTTTTTCTGGAAGTACTGGCGCCTTTCTTTAATAGTAGTGATGAAAAGTCCTCTTCATGTCTATCAAATGTTGTCTTTACTCATCGAATAAAGAAACATACAATTCCATATGAACCCATTTTTACAAAAACGTCACAGGTATTTACAGCTTTTTAATTACAATAAACAAAATAAAATAAAAATACAGTTTATTTGCTGTAACATCCATCAGCCAAGTGAACAGCATTCTCTTTTATAAGGCCAGAGAACACACAAGAAGAGATTTTCATCCATTCCTCAATGCAGAATCTCTCCAGAGTACTGGCTCTTCTCCAGTGGACTCTCTTTTGAAGATCAACTCACAGGTTTCTAACTGGATTTAAGTCAGTAAAAGCCTGATTTTTGTTCATAATTACTGAGTGGATTTTAATATGTGCTTTGGATTGTTGTCATGTTGGAAAATTCAACCACAGTCAAATATTAGCTTGGCAGAGGCAGTCAGATTATAAGGTAAAGTCTCTTGGTACTTCCTAGAATCCATAACACCATGTATGCAATCAATACTGCCAGTGCATTTGGAGGATAAATAGCCCCACAGCATCAAAGATCCTCCACTGTTTAATGATTGGCATTAGATGTGTTTCACTATGTGCATTATTATCTTATGCTCATGTGCAATAGTCTACCATGTGCACATGTCAACGTGGTAGATTATTGTGCAATGATAATAACGGTGCAATAGTAGACATTTTCTAATCAGGTGCTAAAACATTATTATATGTGCGGTTTCTTATTACATGCAATAGTAATGCAGTATTATGTGGAGTTTTCTAAATGGTTGCTAAATCATTTCATTACGTGCAACATCTTATATTATTATCTGTAATAGTCTTACCATATGAATATTCACCACTTATGTCAGCATTGCTTATATATTACTGATTTTTACTACTTATATACTATTATCTATTTTCCAACAGAACATTTTCATGGTTTCTATTTTTTTAGCTAGGTGCATGCAGCTGTCCACTCTGAACGAATTTTAAAAAATGTTTTGGGTCAAAACCTTCTCCAAGCCATGCAAAAGGGATGTGAGGAAGCTTTTAGAGACTGTGTACAACTAGACCTTATAACCTGCCATGACCTCAGACCAGAAAAGAAGCAAATGATCGTCTCTCTACTTTTAAATATAAAAAATGAGATTTAGAGTCTTATGTACATATACAGTAGTTGTACGAATCAATAACTCACTTAACTGTAAGTTACTTATCTTTAGTATTAATTCCCAGCATTTGAGTAAATATCATAGTGTATTTCACATTGAGTTTTTCTGCAGATTTTTTATTGGATTTATTTAAACTTTACATTTACACATTGTTCTTTTGTCTGTGCAGTCGTAATGTGAGCAATTTCCTCTGGCATCAATAAAGTTTTCTTTATTGAGCTCAATTTGGTTTCATCTGACTACAGAGCCCTGTCCCAGTTAAAGTTCCAGTGGCATCCGGCAAACTCCAAGCACTTTTGCTTTATGGTGAAAAGATAGGAAATGCTTCTTTCTGGTGTACCCCTCAGACAGCCTACTGGAAAGGTGGAATGGAAGACATAGTGACCTCAAGATGCAAACAAACACTGCAATGCTGAAATTGTGGCCTTTTTGTAACTTCTCTGACCCTCTTTCTTGCTCTGACTGCAGACAAAACAGCACTGTCCCCTCTTCCAGGCTGGTTTATGATAGTGTCAAAGGTCTGAATTTCTTGAGCCTCTTAATGATTGCCCCAACTGAGCAGCGATTTTCTGCTAATTATTCCCTGATTTGTCAGCACACTTTTTCCTTCCTCATTTATTTTTGGTTACCATGCTTAACATTAGGATCATGTTTAAGGTCAGTCTTCCAATTCTTGCCAGGTCACAAATTCTTGTTCCATCAGCAAATGGGTTCAATACAAAACCGAAAAAGGTAAATCTTTTTAGGAGCAACAGTGTAAAAATCTTGAGACCGCGCGTTTTTGTATTTAAACTTACAACAAAATCACTGTGCATCAATGAGTTTTAGGCACCCATGACCCTGCCGTCAGCCCTGTTCACCAGTAGGTACTCACCACTGCATACCCGAAACACCACACCACAAAAAGCTCTGATTCAGTTATCCAGCCATCACAATTCGGCTGTTGTCCAAAGTTGCTCAGGTCCTTACGCTTGCCCATTTTTCCTGTCTCCAACACATCGACCTCAAGAAGTGACTGTTCACTTACTTATATCCTAATAGTTGCCATTGGAATGAGATAATCAGTGTTAACCATTTCAACTGTCAGAAGCTTTAAAATGTTAAGGTAAAAATTAACTTTTTTCGTGTAAATAAAATCGTACAAATTTAATAAGTGAACCTCAGGAATAGAAATGAAATGCAAGAAAATTGTAGGATATGGACCCCTTAAATTGCCCTTCAAATGTTGATACTTTTATAATACATAATATATCAATTTTAATCAAAAACTTCAGTTGTAAGTTAGGAAAGAATGCAAAATACACGTGTGTGTGTGTGTGTGAGAGAGAGAGAGACAGAGACAGAGAGAGAAAGAGAGGGAGAAAGAGAGAGAGATGACTGAACGAGAGCAGCGGGTACTTATTGGCAGCAATGACAGAAATAGCCACATATCCAGTCCAACAACACATCGATTTAATCCCAAGTTAAAGCATTCAGGCGCTAATAGCACTGATATGATCTGACAGCCTGGCTGCAACATTGACTGGAAAACTGTTGCTGATGTACGATATAGACCACAGATAAGTCAATGGATGGGTTTTGTTGAACGCTTCCCAGTTATGTGCTCATTAGGGTGCAGCACTTCTCCAAAGCGTGCTGTTAAGCTCAGGGGAACTTCCTCAAGGGTTCCTTTCCATGAGTGGCATTTTCTATGAGAGACCTTTAGCACAGATTTTGCAACCACTCACCATGTTTTTGGATTCCCCCCATCATATCACAGAAATCAGAGCGTAATTCCACTGTGGTTCGGAGTGAAACGTCACGCCAGCGTGCCACAGCTTATGAGTGACTGTCTTGGTAAATCTGGAGTGTAAATGGGAAGTGGAAGTGCTGCCTTCAGCACCATTTTCACCCACGGGCCAGGAGTGACACAGCAGCTCCAACGACATCTCATCCACCTCCGTAGGGATGACTACTCGTCTTATTTATAGGCTTTCCCTTCAGAGTTGTGGAGATGTCAAAATAGCATATGAGTCGACAACAAAATCCCATTTCAGCTCGGGTCTGCTTGATTGCATCGTCTTCCACTTTCATAATGGTCCGCTTTACGTAAGTAGGAGCAAAGGACAGTAGGATAGAGGACAACCTTCTGGGTTGTGTGGGAGACGTTTAGTGTTATTGCCTAAATGTGTTTTAAAAAAAGCCAAGGTGACTGTGCGCACATCAGTCATGTATCTGCTTTTAAACCTCATTCAGTCTAATCAAACTGTGTCACGGCCACTCTGGCCTCTGAACACAGCAAGTCCCAGAATCTCAAACTGGAAGTCACACTTTCCACTCCTGCTTCCAGGACAACCCACTCTAGCTCACTTTTTTTGTACTTTTTGCCTGGTTTTGCATTTTAATAATAAAACTTTCCATATTCTTTTTTTATCCTCTTTCATCTGCGCTCCGTTCCCCAAGGCTGAAAAATGATTGTCACCCTCACTGTAAAAAGTGGAACTGGGCAGAAGCTGATTTGAAGTATTTTCAAGGTTCAAACTGATGTAAAACACTGCTTTAGTTCATCTATGTTAGAAAAGTTTTGCCTTGCATTTATCAGCATTACATCATGGATTCAGTCTATTTGAATTCATTTATTTGAATTAATAAACAGAGTTGAATTAACCCAGTTCAACTGATTGGTCCTGCAGGGTTTTATTTATTTATGTATTTATTTATTTTTTGGTTGAATAGAAATGATTTTCTAGTATAGCAGTAACTGGTTGTTCTGAATTCACTGTAAAACAGTTCCAATTTACAAAATAAAAACCCTTCACATCGCTGCTAGATGAACCCACTAAAGCATTTTAACAGGTCTGCACTGGGATGCGTCTTTTTTTACATATAAAATATAAATAAAATAGAACTTTTATTCCCACAAGTTCCACAAGTGATCAAAATGCTCTCATTTCTAAATTAAGCATAACATTTTTAACTGAACTCAAGTATTTTAACCAGCCCTGCTGAATTGTGGTAGGACAAAATAAATAAACAAAGATATAAAACTTAATAGAACTCTTTACTGCACAGAGGACAAGATTTTTGTATTTTTCCCCAAAGTATTTCGACAGTAAAAAGTAACTATATAGATTTTAAATGAGTTGCCTGTATATTTTTACCAGACGTAAACACTAGGCCTGGCATCTGGGAGGAAAAGGAGGTTCTCAGACTACAGTACACCAGTGTTATTTTGTTCCATTCTTCGGTGAAAATAATGACGTGTGACGCCTTGAGAATTTATGTGTTGAAAGAGTTGTTAGAGGAGGAAAACATGGCACACTGGTCCACTCTCAGTGTTCAAATTGCTCTAGCTGTGAGAACCATTTTTCCTGCACTCCTGGAAATACGGGCTTTGAATCCCCAGTCTTAATTTCAGATATGCCACTCATAACTAATCTCTGTCTACAGTTCTGAAACAAGGATGAAATAGCTGTCTGGAAAGGTCATACAGTTTCTTTTGTATCACACATTAATTCTACAGCATTGTGGAAAGGCTGTACCGTATACGGAATGGGGAAATATAGTGTAAAATATAGTGTATTTTTGTTAATAAATACGTATATTCATTTGTTTTTTAATATTTTAAAATGCAGTATATCCAGTTGATACCATTTTGAATATAACATTGAAAAGAATAAGAGCAGAGAGTTATTTTTATTTCTTTAACGATAGTGGTCTTAATCATAATGTATTG
Organism: Brachyalestes nurse; assembly: GCA_037974405.1. NCBI lineage: Eukaryota > Metazoa > Chordata > Actinopteri > Characiformes > Alestidae > Brachyalestes > Brachyalestes nurse. Next base: position 1,922 of record JBBPCY010073404.1, on the reverse strand, counting down.
AGTAAAACCCTCTCCCGACAAAGAATAGAAAATGTAATGCATTTTGGAATGAGAACAGACAAAAATGCCCTGTGTTGATGTGAATTTGATAGTTTAACAGTTTCCAAACCGTTCCTAAAAGAAGCCCAGTTACTATCCAAAACCCAGTTGTGCTAATCAGTCCTTCAATGGCTGGAGAACAAGTCTGGAACCAAATATCTGTTCTTCTAACCGACTTTAAAAAGCAGTTTTACACAAATGAATCTCTAATGTTATAGAGTGTTGCAACGTCAAAACCACACTCACTGCTGAGATAAATAGTTTTAAACCACATTCTTGGCTGCTCACGACTTTTTCACATTACTGTATGTGGGAAAATACCTTCAGTAGTTACAATAGAGATCAACTGAGTCACCACACATTCCACTCACAACAACCAAATCCACCAGGGATGAAATGGGTTTAAAATCTTTGACAAAATGGAGAAAAACAAGACTCTCTTAACAAACTGAATTAATGAGGCGGGTTAGTTGTGCATGCCAGCGTGTGCAGGTAATGTTCGCAAGCACAGAAAGCGGCCTGGCTCGTCAAGTTGTTTTCAGCTTCTCACGCAGTGACAGCTTGCCATATGGTAGGAAGACTGGGGAATGAATTATGCCAGATAGAATAATGCAAGACACTTAAAGACATTTCTCTCTGCGCTGCTTATCTCTGCTCTTGAAGAGACACAGTTTGTCATGGTGAAATCAGCTTGGAGAGATTTGGCCTGCATTTCTAACGGTGGTCCAAGTTCTGCTCACTCTGGGTAAAACGGACGAGTGTGTGTCTGTGCTATAGAGTCGTGGGGTTAAACAAAGGTACATAGAAAATTACACTTCTTAATCTTTAAAAGTGACATCATTCGTCAATATTAATAATTTCCCACTCATTGCAACAAGCAAATTCTGTGATAAGGCTTTCAGTCAGTGCCATAATTGGCATTTGTAAATAGAACATTTTTTATGAAAACTATTGTGTGTGTTTTACATCAAAATGAGCAGAAAAACTTTGAGTGTCAGTTTGAAAGTCAGTAAACCGTGCAAAAATCTTCAGCATCTGCGAAAATGACATGTAAAATCTGATCAGGAAGCACTGTATAAACACAGCATAAACAATTAAACCACACATTGTGATTTGATGTACTGTATATGAGTGTGTTAGTGTAACCATTTCCAAACCTCCAGTATTTATCCAGAAGTCCAGTATTTACAGTGCCATCCAGGACTTGTTTTAGCAGTCCTTTAAATGAAATCAGATGTTGCTGATGGAATGTAATGCACCAGCTGGAGTTCACAGAGAAGTCAGGTACCAAGCCTGTGCTCCTTTCAGATCAGGGGTATGGAACTTCAGTCCTGGAGGGCCGTGGTCCAGCAGGTTTTGGTGATTTCCCAGCTCAGAAACACCGGGTTCACCTCGCCAGTTCATTGTCAGGTTTAGTGAATGTGTTTGAGTAGGAGAACCATCAAACTGTGCTGAACGCCGGCCCTCCAGTACTGGAGTTTGACGCCCCTGTTTTAGATAGTACTAACTTCACTAAAAACAAAAAAGCTTTGTTACATTGTGCCGTATTTGTCCATCCACTATCTGAAGTTCTTATCAGCCCTCCAACACAGGGCAGACACACAGACTACCACCTTAACACCTAGGGGCAATTTAGGATCTCCAATTTGCCTCACATGCATGTCCTTAGGATGTGGGAAGAAACCCACACAGACACAGAGGGAACATGCAAATTCATCAATCAAACCCAATATAGTGTACAGTTCATCAAACTTTTATCAGTAAGTTACATACTGTAGCTTGTGAGTAAAGTTCTGCCAAATTTATGCAGAGGTGGACAGTAACGAAGTACATTTACTTGAGTACTGTACTTAAGTACAGTTTTTGAGTATCTGTACTTCACT
>JBBPCY010073403.1:0-10345 GCA_037974405.1 Brachyalestes nurse | reverse complement strand
ATTAGTTCACACATGACTATAAGGATTAATAAATTAAATTAAATTATAAGGGCAAACCTCAGCGTGACACTAGCAGTTGGGATTAAAATCCACAACCTTCTGACTGAAGGGCCAACGCCCTAACCGCTAGGTCATCAAGCAGCCCATAAATCTCCAGCATCAGACAACTTGGACTGGCAAGCACTAAGGCTTTCAGGCTTGTAGGGTTTGGTTTCCCAGGCACAAACTGCCACACAGGACACCTGCCTGTGTTTCTGTTTTGTGAATGATGGTCACAATGAGAGTTAGTAAGTCCTGCTGTCCTCTCCAGAGGACATTGAATACAAGTCGTGTTTTCAAAGGGTTAAATTCACTGCACATGTTTAAAATCTTATTAAAATTAAGTTAAGACTATCAAAATAAAGAAACAATTTGATTTTTGACAGCACAGACATATTTTCTATGAAATAATTAGGACCAAGTGCCATAAAATGTGGCTGATGCAATGTCAGCCATTTTGAAAAAGCAGTACATGTCTCCTAGGTAGTACAATAGGACTGAATTTGGTTAGTCAAATGACATTTCAAATACAGAGGACAAAAATGAATTGACTCAGGAGGATATCTCACACACCGAATGTTGTGTCCCAGGCTGCGGTACCTAAGGTCTCCACCTGGGGGAGGGATTTCTTCCCTCCTTCTCATGTTATTCCTCCCTTAATTATTCTGCTTAACTTCTCAGTCCATCCTTTCACACTACAGCTCTCTCATTCTCTCTCTCTCTGTCCCTCTCTCTCTCACACACACACACACTATCAGTGTTTGTGTTTCTCCTCTAATTTCTCTTCTTGTGTGCAGATGCCTGTGAGTTCACTTTGGACTCAAACACAGCACACACATTCCTGTCTCTACGTGAGGGGAAAAGAAAGGCGGTGTTTGTGGAAGAGAAACAGTCGTATCCTGATCATCCAGACAGATTTGATGAGTGTGTGCAAGTGTTGTGCAGAGAGAGTGTGAGTGGACGCTGTTACTGGGAGGCTGAGTGGAGTGGTTTCGTCTCTGTAGCTCTGACTTATAAATCAATCAGGAGGAAAGGAGAGAGTGACTCTGGGTTTGGATGGAATGAAAAGTCCTGGAGTGTGGAGTGCTATAATCATAGATACTCTGTTCTTCACACTAAGAACGTCACTGCTGTCCCTCATCCTCTGTCTGGCTCTAACAGAGTAGGAGTGTATGTGGACTGTCCAGCCGGAACTCTGTCCTTCTACAGCGTCTCCTCTGACACACACACACTCACACACTTACACACATTCAGCACCACATTCACTGAACCCCTCTGTGCAGGGTTTGGGCTTTATAGCACTGACTCCTCAGTGTGTGTATGTGTGTGTGTGAGATAGAATAAAAATCTATTCACTGTGTGTTAAATCCAGGTCTGTTTTAATGATCGGGACTAAAATAATCCTGATCCGGTTCCAGTTATGTTCCCCTCTGTTTCAATCGCTGTGGTTGAGCTCATTTTCACTGTCCATTTATATAAAATAATTTTAGATATTTGTATTAATATTTTTTTACACAAATGTAGAATATCAGTAATAAAAATACACAATTTTAAATTGTATTTTTAATTGCTGTAGTTTTATTATTTATTATATGAACAATAAAATCAGAGAGATACAGTCAAAGGAGTTCTTCATGGATAAAAATCACCTCATCACATTCACACACACAAATAGTCCTGCATTTGCTCATGTATGTGTGTGATGTTCAGTATGTGTTAACATTTCCTTATTCTTACAAAAACTTTAATACTTTTATCTTAGTAACATCACACTCTCTCTCTCTTACATTTAATATCTCATACTCCAAATTTGCTGCCACATCATCAATAATGAAATAAAGATAAAGGTGTGTGTGGTCAGTCCTACCACAGGTCCAGTAGGTGCTCAAAACAGACTGTGAGATCTGAAAAGAAACGGTTTGGTTCCTCAGGTGGTTCTCCTCTGTGTCTGAGAGATGTGGAAGGTGTCTCTGAAGACTCTCCAGGGTTTTGATCCTCTCTGCTGAACTCAGACCTGCTGAAGCAGAACAGCATCTGCCAGTCCCTGGCTATATTCAATGGTTCCTGATCAGGGGTTAAGAGGCCAGTCCGCCACTTCTACCCCTCCCCGACAAAAGCTGGTGGGTGCTGGTGCACATCCTGGTTTGTGAAAGGTTGGGCGTTGATGGACACCCTCTTGCACTCAAGTTTTCGGCTAGACACCTGAGCACCTGGTTGTGTCTCCATGTGTATCTGCCTTAAGTGAGGCTAGTCCTACAGCCAACCAGGATGTGCTTGAGTGTTGCTGGGACTGTACACAAGGGGACAAGCTGGGTTCTTTCCAAGCCACAGCTGCAGATTTTTAGGAGATGGCAGCACATATGTAGCTCGGATAATGAAACTCAGCCTGTTGGATTTCATGCTCCAGATTTCGCTCCAAGTGAGTTTCCTCTTTTCGACACCCTCACATTTCATCCAGTGGCCCTGTTTGGTTTGCGCTACAGCCCTGGAGCATCTAGCTGCTTCCTCCTGTTGCCGCACCTCCTCCACCACCATGGTTCGACATTCAGTTGCAGATGCAGATGCCTTCTGCCAGAGAGGTGTTACCATTCCTAGGCCAAAGCCTCCTCTGCCCTGTTGGACATGGCCCATTACAACACGATGGAGGAGAGCGAATTCGGCATGTCGCACAGCTGTGTCTGGGGTCCACTTCTTCCCTGTTGCTAAGGTAGGAATGACCCCTCTCACTTCCAGGAGTCCTTGAGTGGAGTGACATGTCTAGCCTCACCTTGGCACATTTTAACTCCTTGACCAGACTATAGATGGGCAAAGACAGTGCTCCGTTGCTGTAGAGTCCAACGCTGCTTAGTCCAAGCCACTTCCTCACATGAGAATTCACTAGCCTCTCCAGCCGATTGACATGGGTTAGTGAGACCTCATACATAGCCAGCAGCCACATGAGTCTGGGTAACAGCCCAAACTGGAGGCACCAGAGCTTCAGTTTCCCTGGTAGTGCGGTGTTGTTAGCTGTCCTTTTACAATGGAGATGCTGCAGGATTTGCTTGGCTTGAACTCCATTCTTGCCCACTAGATGTTTTCCTGGAGTTTCTGCAGCAAGCATCTACTGCATGGTTTTGTTGCTGTAATGATGGTCATGTTATCCATGTATGCTCTAATGGGTGGAAGACAGAGACAACTCTTGATTGTCTCACCTCCCACCACCCAGTGAGATGCCCATATGATCATCTCCATTGTCATGACAAATGCCAAGAGGGAAATGGTACAACCTGCCATGATGCCAATTTGTAGGCTTGAAGCTGTGTATAGTTTCAGCCATATTATCCAAGATGTTATGCTTCTTGTAAATTTCAGTATCTTCTTCTTCAAGTACATGTTCCACTTCATAAGAAAAAGTTGGCACAGGAAAAGAATCAGGCCAGTTCTTCTGACGACGAGCCCACGGTACATGTGGGAGTATGTCTGTATCAGAACTTGCAGTTGAAGAGTCATCAAATCCCAATCTCACTACTTTCAATGTATCTTTCACTGGCAATTCTTCTATGTCCACAAGCACACTAAACTGACGATCAAAGTCAGGGTCCTCATACTGTAGGCTGGAGTCACCATCCAGACTTGGCTTGAACCTTTCTTGCATTATCACCTTCAGCTCTTCTACTGACTGTGGTCACCCACTTAGAGAGAGCTTCATGGCAACATCTGTGTCCACATGCACACATAGCAAATATTTCTGAGTGTCACTCATCTCCTTCTGCTGTTTTAAACATACTGAAAAGGGAAATAATTTTTTTGTAAAAACCTAGACAAATAAAACACAGTAGTTTTCTTTAAAAAGAGGCACTATCTTTTCTACTTTTCAGAGAAGCAATATTTTTTGGGGGTCATGAGCAGTTTTCCTTGTGTGAAGAATGCAGAGAGAGGTAATGGATCATTGAGCTCTGATGTGGTGTGAACTGCCAAATTTAAGTTCCTATGATCGTAGGTGTTCAATGCACAGTGGTTTATGTTCGCAGCAAAGAAAAACACTTTCATTGTTAACAAGGAGAATCTGTTCAGTTTTGCAAAACTGAGGCAGCCCTCTGTCATGTCCCACAGACACAAACATTCCTACATCATAATCAGTTCCATCAATGTTGACCCTTGATGTGCTGTAAATTATGCTACTGTCTGTTTTTTGAGCAATATATGCCTTTGCAATATCAGGAAGCCTGGAAACCATCACAGAAGAAACATTAGATGTCTGCTGGTGACGTTTATAGAATGATGGGGCACTCATATAGTATGCCACAATGAACTAATATCTGCTGCCCAATGTTTTTAGCACATTCTTGAAGTTTTGTGTATCATGAACCACATGCTTGAAAACAATGTTTTCCCTCAAATCGAATTGTCCACAGATGGACAGAAGGTCCAAAGCGTCATATGAGATCGGGGTAATGTTCAACAAAGTAATGTCTAAGCAATGTAGCATTTTCATGGCCATTACCACCAACTGCGTTCTTTCCCGCAAACATCTCTGGGATAGGCTTGGGTTTGTCAACCTTGTCTGTGTGCTGGTATGGAAATGACACAATTCTTTTGTTTCAATACTCAAGCCAGCTCCACAGGCACAATGCCCTCAAAAAGGTCATGTAGGACATCAGGTGGGAAACCAGTGATCGTATGAAAATACTCTAACCTCTGGTTAAGTACACAATCTTCTTGAACACCACACTGATCCCGATTCTCACCCTGCATTAGCACATGCAAAGTCAGCACAGTCATGGCTGGCTTTTGTCCTCAGACGTATTCACTTAGGATGAATATACATTTGTGCGGTAGTTACAGTTCTTGAACGGGCATGCCACCATCTCATGCTTTCTTAAATGACATCTCAAATGTCCAAACAGTGTTGCCTCAGAAAAGTGGTGCCTAAAGTTACACATGTGGCATGAAAAATATACATGTGCATCTACTTTGCCAGCTGATCTGCCTGCATCACTGAGAGATCGTGATGAATGAGCTTTCAGTGTATTAAATGACTGAAAAGTACAAATGCAACTGCCATAGAGACAAAGTAGAAGGCTAATTCTGGAATGGTGACTATGCTGCAAACGATAGTGGCTAAATAATTTCACACAGGTTTCTAAGGATGCAGAACACTATTTGCCCTTCCAATCCATTGAATCAACTTGAAATGTAAACCACTTTTAAGAGTCAGGAGGCACTGAGCCCAGATTAGCCCTGCACTAAAAATTCAACACACTCCTCCATACTTCTCTTAAAGCCTGGATTCGTTTGTATTGTATAGTGCAATTCGTACCTAGACTGAGTGAAATCCACACCAGTTGACCTCCACTTTAGCCTACAAGTGAGATGAATATAAATATAAACTTATCACAAACATAATCAGTCATGCATATTTATTCATTATCATGTAGCCTAATTGTGTTATGTGTCCTACACATCTAACTCTAAGCAAGTTTAAACTGAACATTTACTACATTCACAATGCAATCACACATCTCTAAAATGGCCGGTGACTAAATGTACACCTTCTAAAACGCATTGATCGTGCTTCTCCATATTTTTTTGCTTAACTTCAGGAGAAAACTTCAAAAACTCGGTTTCTCCAAAGATAAACAAATACTTAATAACAGAAACAGACTAAGTAGCTTTCGTTCTGTGCTCCAATCACGTGCTTCACATCACGGAGGATCCTCAACACCAGCTCCATCACCAAGAAGGCTCAGCAGCGTCTCTATTTTAACCAGTTAAAAGACATTTCTGTGAATATTACACATTCTGTAAAAAAAACACTGCTACAAACTGCACAATTATATTTATCACTGTTTTAAAATTGCGCTGTAAAATCATATTTATTGATGCTTTGCATTTCTGCATTTTTTTGCACATGCAAATCTCTGTTAACTGTTCTCTATCTTTTTACACCTCTGCTGCTTAAAAACAGTACCGCAATGTAGCCATTGTCAAATTGCACTGAACCTTGTCTTGCCTTGTTTAGTTGTGTTGTTGCTCTTGTGTTCTGTTCTGCTTGCCAGATCTGTTCCCTGAGGAACAGTGACTGTGTTCTGTTGTGTTCTGTGTTGCACCATGGTCCCGAAGGAACGTTGTTTTATTTTTACTATTTGTACTGTGTGTATACGGTAGAATACCCATTACACACCCAGACATCAGACTCTACAACTCCTCCCCCATTACACACCCACCCATTAGACTCTATAACTCCTCCCCCTGTCACACACGCACCCATCAGACTCTATAACTCCTCCCCCTGTCACACAAACCAAACATCAGACTCTATAGCTCCTCCCCATCACACAACCACCCATCAGAATATACAGAATCTTACAGAATATACGGATTATATTTCAGTTTACTCCACAGGTTATACTTTAGTATATGTGTAATATTGTGCATATATGATGTATATTATAAACTGATTATTAATCGTTAATGCCAGACAAAACGGGAAGCACCAGTGTCTGTCATCTATAAAGTACAGTCTCAGAGCAGAATTTTGTACTTGGAGATTATTTGAAAAAATTCAGGTAATCAGAGCACGAAGACACCAAACAAAACACACCAAACAAAAAAAACAGAAAATCAATAATCACAGAAAAGTAAAATATCCAACCGAAAACAGAGCAGAAATCACACAGAAAACGTCCCAGTGTTTCATCTTCACACAGATCTCCAGCTGCTTGATAAAGGCAAGTAAAGTCCTGAGTGAGGTCACCATCAGGACCATCATCAGGAGGGTTTACGTTCAACACAACTCTCAGAACCTCCTTTCTCCTCTCAGCAGGTGAGTAGTAAACAGTTCTGTACTCAGTCTGGCGCCGGGCAGGAAGCTCAGAATTAAAACTTTTCATTCCAGCAACAGTAGAGTTAACCAAAGGGACCACAGAGGGACACCAAAAGGTGAACCACAGAAGTCCAGAAACACCACTCAGAAGTAAGGCCAGACTCTTCTGGTAAAATATATAAACAAAGGAACAAGGCATGTGTACGGAATGGTGATCTTACACTGATATAACAGACAGAGGAAGATTTGACCTCATCAGGGAACCAGAACCAGCCCAGTTTCTGGAAGAGCAGCAGAACCTATCAGCTCAAACCCAGCAGCAGTCAGAGAGGGTCTCTGTGCCCTAAACACCGGTGTCCAGGAGCACCTAGAAATGATCAGCACCTGGAGTCTGGAGTTAAATCACCTGTTCCTGATCTGTGATTAAAGTCTGAGCAGTAAAAGCATCCAGGATTTTACTGAAACCAGTGGAGACCATCAGTGCAGGACAGTGGTGCTCCTGCCTGGTTTTATATTTCCACACTGTTTATGTTTCTATAAGAGAGAACAGAAGACTGGAGCTCTAATGTGTAATTTTATATATTTTAAGTCACATTGCCATTTTTAAAATAAGGATCGTCTCTTCCAAAAGATTACTCTTGTGTTTGAGAGAACTTTGATCGGACTGTACAGAGACTCAGGAACCGACTCACTGCTGATTCCAGATCATTTATGAAGTGTTTTAAGGTCATCCAGGAACAAATAGCAGATCCTGAGACTTCTCATCAGCATTTACAAGATGGAGGAAGATGTTTTATAATGTAAATGTGCTTATACTGACATTAAAAACAGTTCCTCAGAATAAAATAACACTAATTACTCTTGACTCTAAGGAGTAAAATATTTATTATATCTCTGCAGAATAGCGATTGTGCAAGTAAACAGTAGAGTTCTACAATAAACAAAGGAAAAACACATCTCAATAAACATAAATATGAACACGCCTTCATAACATGACAATAAAATTGCCAGACTATAAACAATAAATAATATACAACAAATCAAGTCCTGCGCTAATCCGGCAGCACGGTTAGCTAAACATGCATAAACACGGCATGTGTCAGTCCCCACTCGACTATATCGTGTATACTAAACATGTAACTAAACATTATTACGGTTAAATAGCGTAACTGAGTAGTGAAAATAAACTTATAGTTTTCTGGACGCACTCGCTACTCTAATACAAACAGGCTGCGGTAATACTCAACACTCCTGAGGGGCAGTATCTCAGAAGAACCATGTGTCTTTATCTAAAGTCTCCACAAGGTGGCGGCCGTCAACCACTTTTTATGACATGCAGCGTGTGAACATCAGCTTCAGAAAACACAAATCCATAAGCCAGGAACTCCAGTTCAGAGGAAGAGTCGAAACAAACAAAACTACAGATCAGCGAGAAACCAGCAACAGTCCAGGGTGACTGAGGGTCTCCAGGGGTGTGTGTGTGTGTGTGTGTGTGTTTTTGGGAACGTTCCATTTCTAGACTGATCCTAATAGTAGATTGAATATTGAATATTATAAAGATGGAACTCTGTGTGGAATATTAGAAGTTGCATATCTGGATCATTCTAGAAATCAAGATTATTTTTGTTCTTACGTTCCACTTCATGCTCTGTATCTGTGATTTGCAATGCATTTTTTAAATTCATGTACATTCTACTGTTCCGCTGCTGCTCTTCTACAATGTTCCATGTTCATTCTTGTGTTCTTGTTCTCATCATTGCTGGACTTTGCCGGAAGATTCCTCAGAAGCCCTGGAGCCCTGTGTGGGTTCTCCTGATGCTGTGCAGGTTATCTTGGAGCTGCGTGGGTTCTCCCTGAGCTGTGCAGGTTCTCCTAGAGCTGTGCTGGAGGGGTAGAGATCTACTCGCCCAACTCCTCCAGCGCAGAGTCCAGCAGACCCTGGAAGTGCAGGTAGAAGGCGTTGCAGTAGCTGGGCTGCTTGTTGGGGCTGGACTGGACCTGCTCAGCCTTCTGGGAGCTGAAGGGGTTCGGACCAGTGCCCTTAATGTCCATCTCCAACTCCAGCAGGATCTGAAGAGAGTACTGCAGCTCTCCATCACTGAGAGAGAGAGACAGAGAGAGAGAGACAGAGAGAGACAGACATACAGAGAGAGTCTTTATAATGTGTTGAGCAACCACAAAATGCTAGAACTTCAGTGCTCCTTGTTGTAGACTCTACATGTCTCTGTAACTGTTCTGGCGGGGTATTCCTCCACAGGATGTTCTCCTGGTTCTCCCACAGGTTTTAACTTATCTGGAGACTAAAGGCCACAACATGATTTACATAAATGGTCACCAACCCTCCACCTGGATGAGATGTACTCTCAATAATGTTCTCAGTCTCCTGAGGAACAGTACCTTCACCACATCCTCCAAATCCTGTTTACTGATGTCTTTTCCAAATATCTGCATCCAGTAGCCACTTTTTCACAATTTCTACTGGATTTGCATGGACAGACCATGGTTATTTTTGGTTGCATATCTACATTTCCATAGTAGCGATTTTTTTGGCATAAAATCTTTATTTTTAGCGTATACATTAAAGATGTTTCTTAAACTAGACTACACTAAAAGCATGGATTTTCCCTTTGTTTTGTTCAGACAGTGATGATGTGTGTGTGTGTGTACTCACTTGTACATGGTGAACAGTGAAGGTATATTATAGTCTCTGAGAAGCAGCAACGTTGGCAACCAACCCTCTCCCAGGCCTGGAGACGCATGGAACCCTGTAGAAAACACACACATCTTAGACTTAAATAAAAACTGTGTATTTTGTTCTACCTGAAAGTTTGGAAACTTTGTTTGGATGGTGTTGGTCAGTGTTTAGGCCATTTTAGTTAGTTTGGGTTATGTTTGATTATGGTTTGGGTAATGCTTTTGTAGCATGTGGATGGTGTTTGGTTAGTGTTTGGTTAACATTTTGGTAGTGTTTGGTTAGCATTTTGGTAGTGTTTGGGTTGTGTTTGATTAATGTTTGGTTTAGAGTTTGGGCTGTGCTTTGGTAGTGTTTGGTCAGCATTTTGTTAGTGTTTGGGTTGTGTTTGATTAGTGTTTGGGTAGTGTTTCGGTAGGTTTGGGTAGTGTGTATTTAGTGTTGGGTAGTGTTTGGTTAACATTTTGGTAGTATTTGGGTTGTTTGGTTAGTGTTTGGGTAGTGTTCCTTTGGTGTCTTAGTAGTGTTTGGGTAGTTTTAAGAGGTTTTGTGTAATGATTGGGTAGTGTTTGGATATTGTTTGGGCAGTTTCTGGGTAATGTTTGGATACTGTTTAGATAGTGTTTGGATATTGTTTGAGAAGTGTTTGGGTAGTATTTGGATTTTGTTTATGTAGTGTTTTTGCAGTGTTTGGGTAGTGTTGGGTAGTGTTGGGTAGTGTTTAGGTATTGTTTGGGTAGTGTTGGGTAGTGTTTAGGTATTGTTTGGGTAGTGTTGGGTAGTGTTTAGGTATTGTTTGGGTAGTGTTG
>JBBPCY010073402.1:0-10345 GCA_037974405.1 Brachyalestes nurse | reverse complement strand
CCATAAGCCCCTCCCCCATAACCAAGCCCCGCCCCCAAAATATCACTCTAGGCTGAACTCAAAAGTTGGCAGCCCTGCAGTTATTCAGTACGTGAAATGTAGGAGTTTGTCAGAGTTTACTAAGAATGGTGTGTAAATTAGTCCAAACTATGTCCAATGCCATGATATGCTCTGGCCCCATCCCAAAGCAGCATGGCCTGAAGCCTACAGCACGCTTTGGGTGTTAAACTGCTGGATGTTCAAGCAGTGCTCTGAAACCAATGTCGGTTTTATTAACAACTCGTCCATGTTTGAGGGCAAGCCTAGTCTCTTGGCTTGGGATGGTCTCCACCCCTCGTGGGCGGGTGCTGCTTTCATTTCTTGCAGCATAGCACATAGCCTATCAGCTAGCTGGCAGTGCAGCTCAGATAGCCACTGACAAACCAGAATCGAGGCCAGGCAGCAGACTGACTGGTTAAACCAACCATCTGCTAGCTGCCTTGACTTGTCATCTCAGTCCCACTCCATTGAGACTGTGTCTGTCCCCTTAACTAAACAAAAAAGTAGGAAAATTCAAAATGTGTGTTCTAATAATTTAGTCAACCTTTCTTAAACTACCAACAAGCTCAGCACCTTAGATCTAAAGCTAAAGCTGAGACTGCTCACTCCTAAAACCGTTTTTGTAACCGTTTTTGGGTGCTGCTCAGCGTGCTACTAGTGCTCCTAGCATGTTTGTACTTCTGTTTTAGCCGCTAATTATAATATCTAGTGAGTTAACATCTTTTGAACGATTATTAAACAATTACCAACGTCACCAGTCCACTGACGAGAGATGACTGGTCCGATTAACAGTAAGTTTAAGTATGGAGTCTGGCGAGCCCCTTCTCTGCACGGAGTGTGGCATGTTTAGTTCAGCCCCTCTCACCATCACTAGCTCCAGCACTAGCATAAAGTTTACTTGTGTGAAGTGTACGTTAGTTACATATCTGACGGAGAAGGTTTCAGAGTTAGAGGAGCCCATCTGGATTTTAACTAGGGATAGGAGACGAGAGTCAGGTGTGTTGCTAGCCAGTTCGGGTGCCTTAGGGGAAGATAGCGCGCCCCCAACAGCGGCTGTAGAGCCCCCACAGCAGGGCAATTGGGTGACGATTCGGCTGTATAGTCACCCTAAGTTTTATAATATCAAGACTTTGTCTGTCCCCTGAACTAAACAGAAAAGTAGCAAATACCAATAAGTGTGCTTAAATAATTTAATGTCTCTCATACTTCTAGTAAGCTCAGCACCTTAGATCTAAAGCTAAAGTTGGGACTGTTAAACATAAGATCCCGCACTCCTAAAACTGCTCTTGTCAACGAATTAAAAACTGATCAGAATCTTGATACCCTATGTCTTTCTGAGACCTGGATTAGACCTGACGAGTTTGTTGCTCTAAATGAGGCTACACCTCCAAGCTACAACTACGTACACAGTCCTAGACTAAACGGTAGAGGTAGAGGCACGGGAACCATATATAAAAATTCCTTAAGTATTAAACAGATAACTGAGTCTAAGTTCTCGTCCTTTGAAACTTTGTTCCTTAATTTAACTAATTTAGATACAATTAAAATATATATCTATCCCTAATTACTGTCTACAGGCCCTATACTGTCTACAGGGCCATATACAGAGTTCTTACAAGATTTTAGTTGTTTCATAGCAAATTTAGCTGTCCGCTGCAATAAAATCATAATTATTGGAGATTTTAATATTCACTTTGAAAAAGAACAGGATCCTCTAAAATTTACTTACTTCAATCCTAGATACAGTTGGCTTTACCCAGCATGTAACAGGGCCTACTCACTGCTGTGGCCATACACTTGACCTTATCTAGACTCTTTGCGTTAATGTGGATAACATAGCTATTCTTCCTCTGTCTACAGTAATTTCAGATCACTACCTCATTACATGCGATCTTCATCTTAATCATAACTTAAGCACATCCCCTCGTTTTCGTATTAAACTTGCAATTACGTCCGCCACAGCTTATAGTTTTATTGAGAATCTTCCAGAAATGTCAACCCCACTTGGCACTCCATCTTGTCCAGCAGACCTAGATAACCTAACTGAATACTTCAAGAACTCTCTTCAATCCACACTAGACTATGTCTCACCTTTAAGGCCTAAAAAAGTCAGACAGAAAAAGTTGGCTGCACCAATTCTGCACCAAGGCTAAATTAGCCCCACAATGAGATTTCCTGAGGACATGCAATTTCTGTGTCTGTAGCTTTAAATGATAAGGAGGAGGAGAGAGGTGGGGCAAGGTGGAGGAGAGAGTCGGGGCAAGGTGGAGGGTGGGGATAGCGCTAATGTCTACAGTGTATAGCAATGGCTACTGCGGTCACATAGCTGGTGTGGTGAAAGACAGTTGTATTCGTCTGTTGTGAGATTCGGGACATTTACTTGATAGTTAAGCGGTTGATATCAGTGCCTATAGCCCCGTTTCTGCAAGACTCCTCAAATTTTAAATGAAGGGAAAAGTTCAGCAGCAGCACGGTTATTCAAATAACAAAGTAGTACAACACTCAAGTTAATGTGTGTATTCACACACCACTCACACACATACTTGATGCTATCTACCTTTACATTTGCGACAGTAGCCTGCTAACTGGGCTGTTAGCTACAGAGTTAATGTTACAGCCACATTCTAAAAGTAAAAAGCTAGGCAACCATATACAGCAAAGCATCAAAATTATATAGCGTTAAGTTGACTTACTTGTCCGAGGTTTGTAGCTGAGCCAAGGAGAGTCGGAACTGATCCAGACTTAATTTTCAGCCGTTCAGCAGCAAGACCAGCTCTGTATTGTGTCGGCGCATTTCCAGACAAATTAAAAATAACCCACTGGTTCTTCAGAGGCTTGCATGAAGGAACTAAAAAATACATTTGTGCTCATTTGTAAGCACCGAGCAACTGCCATGCTTCACTCATTTGCAAGCCATGGTGTCTCTAGAGGAAAAAGTGGTCTCTCACACACATAGCATTGACAGTCGGTGGAGCTAATTTTTTAGGGGAGGGACAAAATTCTCTGGGCGGGTAAAGCATGAGAAAGGGGAGGAAACCTTTCCCCTTATGACGACATACAGGGCCAAATTCCAGATCGGGTCATCTGAGCTGTCGCTCTCTGAACAGCGGAGCAGGATGTTGGACTATAATCAGGCTAGGGGAACTCGTATTAATGTTAAAAAATCTCATAAAGTGAAATTTTCATGTAATGGGGCCTTTAACAAATCTTTTCTTAAAGCTTTACAGCCAGAACCACCTTGGCATGTAGATTTGACTGCTTTCATGCTTGAGGTGCCAAACTTAATGCAGAGCCACCTTGGGATGCTACCTTATCAGGTTTATGATCAGGTTTCTATACAGTTCAATAGTCATTTTTCAAAACTGCCCTCATTTTAGCAACTTGTAAGCTGGTAGCACTGAACATTGTAAAGCACTTTATTGTAGCTTTACTCATGAATTCTACAGTCCAGTGTACTGTATGCAGTATTCTACAGGGTGCATTCCACCCTAGTAAGAAGGATTTCTGCCAGGCTATGCAAAAAGTTCATACTTGGTATTACTCGGACATTGAGGTACCGTTAACCTACATGGTGTAAGCTTTTAGATGCTAATTTCTTTTCTTTTCTTTTGGGCGTTGAACCATTTGATTTACACAGCATGCCTACCACTTTGAAGGTGCAAATTATTTTTATTGTGATGAATCAAAAATCTTGTGTTCATACTTGTTCACTCCACCAGCATGCTTCATTATTAAATACAATTCAATTTTACTCATACAGCCCTTTTTACAATCGGTGTTGTCACAAAGCAGCTGTACAGAGTCCAGGTCCGAGCCCCTAGTGCAACAGAGGCGAGGAAAAACTTCCTAAGCTGGAGGATGACACCTCAAGAGGAATCAAGAGTCAAAAGGGGGTCACATCCTCTTGTGAACCCGGAAAGGAGAGAAAGAGAGTCTTTATTGGAAAAACAACAACAACTTCATGTACAACTAAATTGCTATTAGACAGGTCAACACACCTGAGTGACTGTGAGCAGTGGTGGGACGACAGCACCAGAATTCCAGTTTACTAGAATTCTCTGTGCCCTCCACCTCCCAGCTCTACACCCTTCATCTGACAATAAAAATATATTGCAGAAATGTCTGACTAAAAAAGCCTGGACTTGAAAACTGAGACTGTGTCTGAGTCTCAAACGTTACTCAGAAGAGTATTCCAGAGCTGGTGGACTATAAATTGAAAAAGCTCTTCCCTCTGCTCCTCCCCGTCGTTTTCAGTTTTTTAAACAATTGTAGAATTATATATTTTTTCATTATATAAAATCAAGCTTTGGGATATGCTTTGGCCATTGTAAGTGACTAGAGTTGTAGAGTTGTATTGTTGTATTTGACTGATCAGATTAAAGAAAATGAAGCCTGGCATGAGTGGTGAATTTGAATAAAAAGAAGTAAGATCTTGCAAATGGAAATGTCATGTGTCATGTACTATGGAGGATCTGTGATGATGTAGGGCTGTTTTCATCCAAAAATCCTTAGAATCCTGTTGGGATGCATGGTATCATAGGCTCCATCAAAAACAAATAGATTTTAGATCAGTGTGGCTGCCTTTGGAGGCTTAGAGCAGGACGCTGATGCAGAGCAAACCTCTAAATACATGCAAAAATTCTCTGCTGACCACAGAATTGTATTTTTAAATAAATTCTAATAGTGAATCCAAGAACTCTGAAGGGTCCGGAGATAATGAAAGACCCATTGCACATAGTACTAAATGCAGGGGTGCCTATAATTGTGAGACATTTGTTAAAAAAGTTTATTATTGTCTTTATCCAAATGTTAGAGGTTAGAGCTAAAAAATCACAATGACATTTTTATATTTTTAATCTGTCTTTACCAGGGGTGCCAGTAATAATGAAATTGACCCTGTTCAATATGCAGGAGTGTTCTAGAGATATATATTATCAGTGTATGAAGAAGCTACTATTCAACAAGCACATCTTGTGCCCCCCTTTTTTTTTTACCAAAGTTCCCAATCATTTTGAACAAAACGATGAGCTTGACCTTAGTCTTCACTGTACCTTATTAATCAATCAGAACCACAAGCAGATTATAATGGATTCATTTCGTTGAATGCTAGCCATACAAGAATTTGCCATGCTGTGTATAAAAATTGTCTTCTCAAAAAAAGCCTACACATATAAAGATTAAAGGACTTTTTGGTGTTCTATGTAAAATTTGTACTCTTTCAACATTAGCCATCAGTGCTATGGGTTACCCATCAGTGCTACCGACTAAGGGGTTGCCACTCTCTTTCCCTCTTCTGCAGGCCAGAAGATGTGCTGTGGCAGCGCGCCCATGATACCAGCATGCTGCTCCACTGCGTGCTGTGGCCAATGGTTAGTCTATTGGTTGGCACGCTCATCGTGCTTCTCACAGTCTGTGCTCGCTCTCTGGCTGTCCGAGCTGAAGCTATTCAGAAGCGGAAGTTCTCCTAAGAACCAGCACAGACCAAATTACTTTTATGCACATGGCAACTTCCATTTGGGTTCTGAGATGCACCTGCTCTTGGCACCTGATTTCTGCAAAGCTGTGGAGCGCTGATTGCTGAACATAGGGCATTTTATATGTTGAACTAAAAACCCAGGAAGTGTGGTGAGTGATGGTGAGTCCTGGTAAGTCCAGATTACTGGGGCTGGTTGAGGACAATCCCAGATTTTTTCCTAGGACTAGAAGTACATGTACAGATGCTTGTTGGTTTTCTTTGTCTTTGCTTTGTGCCTCATCACCTGGTTCAATTTTGCTGGAGCTCATCCAACAAAACCATATTCTTAAATTATATTTGTGCTTATGTCTATTAAGGCCATAGGGAAACAGTAAAGAGTAGTTTCACCGTGTTCGCTGTCCCTGTTACTGATGGTGTCCTGGTGGTCAGTTTCCTTTCTATTTCAGTGTTTGTGTGCTAGCCTCTTTCTCATTTTTAACTGTGTGATGTGCCATTTATGTCTCCGTAGTACTTATTACGAAGATGGCAGTGGCATGGTGGGATGCTTTAAGTAGCATTTGCTAATGTAGCAAGAAATATTTTTTGCACTTAGCAGATACATTTTTGGGCATCTTCCTCTACCTCATCCATGTTTCATGCATTATTAAACGTCATTAAGAATCCCTAATCTAAACCTCATTGTCACTTTTTTTGTAGTAGCCATAGTACTATGCTTATACAGTCAAAGTAAAAAGTATGTGAACCCCTTGGAATTTTGTGGTTTTCTGCATGTATTGGTCATAAAAAGTGATCTGTTCACAGAGCTTAAGCCAACAACACACAAAACGTTCTACTCTTTCATGTCTTTATTATGCAAACATATTCAGCATTCACAGTGGTAGTGGAAAAAGTAAGTGAACCATTAGGTTTAATAACTGGTTAACCCTCCTTTGGCAGCAATGACCTGCTTCCTGTAACTGCAGATCAGACCTGCACATCGTGTGGAGGGGGGATTTTAGCCCATTCTTCCCTATTCTTTGGTTGTCTTCTGTGTTTTGCTCTCTTCAAGTCATTCCACAGCATCTCAATAGGATTGAGGCTCTGATTGGGCCACTCCAATGGGCAGATTTTGTTCCTCTGAAGCCATTGTGCAGTGGATTTGCTGCGATGTTTGCGTTCACTGTCCTGTTGCATCACCCAGCCTCTTCTGAGCTTCAGTTGATGGACAGACATTCTCACATTATCCTGAAGAATTTTCTGATAAATTAAGGAATTCATTTTCCCCTAATGGTGGCGAGCTGTCCAGGCCCTGATGCAGCAAAGCAGGCCCAAATCATAATGTTCCCTCCACCATACTTTACTGTAGGGATGATGTTTTTATGTTGAAATGCAGTGCCCTTTTTATGCCAAATGAAGTTCTGCTTGTTCCTCCCAAATAGTTAAATTTTAGTTTCATCACTCCACAAAACATTTTTCCAGTATCATTGTAGAGTGTCCAAGTGCTCCTTTGCAAACTTCAGGCACACAGCAATGTTCTTTTTTGAAAGCAGTGGCTTCCTTCTTGGTGCTCTGCCATGGACTCCTTTCTTGTTCAGTGTTTTGCGTATTGTTGATTCATGAACACAGATATTAGACAGTCCTAATGACTTCTTCAAGTCATTCGCTGTCACTCTAGGGTTCTTTACCTCAAAAATGACTTTGCGTTGTGCTCTTGGTGTCATCTTGGTGGGGCGTTCACTTCTAGGCAGAGTAGCCACAGTACCAAATTGTCTCCATTTATAGACAACTTGCCTAACAGAAGACAGATGAATATGTAAAATCTTTGAGATGACTTTGTAACCCTTTCCAGCCTTATGTAATTTAACAATTCTTGATCGTAGGTCTTTAAACAGCTCTTTTGTGCAAGGCATGATTCCCATCTGAATATGCTTCTTGTCAAAAGCCCAAACTCAAACCTTTTAGTGGTTTTTATCAACCAAAGTAATTCTAGGCCACAACCCTGAACTTGTTTCATTAAATGGACTCCAGATGTGCTAAATTATTTTTAAAAAAGTCATTAGCTTGGGGTTCACTTGCTTTTTCCAACCTTCAGTTTCACAGTTGATTTCACAGAATGATTTATACAATACAATGTTTTATATGGGATTTAGTCATACATATAGACAATTCCAAGGGGTTCACATACTTTTTACTTTGACTATAAAAAGCTACACACAGGATATATATAAGCAATATCTTGATTTAGCCCCTGTGTGGTGTGTATATATATATATTTCAATTCATTATATATTTATATATTTCATTATTTGAAATGTAGACCTGCGGCAGCCGCGCTCATAACGGAAGCGACACGGCGCGCCCGTTTTTACAGGCGCGTCCGCGCCGCGTCGAGTTAAAAACATCTCAACTTTTCAGAATGCCGCAAGCGCAACGCGGGTCATGTGACAAGATTCAACCAATTAGCCTCCTCGCCTTTTCCGTTACAGTAGCCCCGTTTACATGGACACTTTTTTCACTTTTAATCCGATTATATATGGAAACCGATTAAAAATGTCCCATGTAAACGGTTCGGTTGGGTTCTTTTAATCCGACTAAATTTAATCGGATTGAAAAAAAGTGTCCATGTAAACGCGGCTTGTAATACGTGAACACAGTGTGAACAGCATGAAATTTTTCCTCTGCATTTAACCCATTCACCAAGTGCAGCAGCAGGCAGCCAGGAACACAGCACTCAGGGAGAAGTGTGTCGGGACGGTACCTCAGAGGTGCTTAGCAGTATTGGGAAGTGAACCCAAAAATTCTTGATCGCAGGGCGAATGCTCTAACCACTAGGCTACTAGCTGCTTGACGCTATTTAATTGTGCAGTACATGAATATTATTAGAAATGCATCAAATGTGTTAGTAGTAATCTAACAATGTTGGTCTTGTAATGTTTCCAGGTTCTGAAGGGAGGAAGGTGTGCTCTGGTTACGCAGCTACAGTGTGTCTGGTGCTGTTGTGTGTTCTCCTGCTAGCTGTTATTATGGGCCTGAGTATAAAACATAATGCAGAGAGAGAGCAGATATTGAGCGAGTGTGCCACTATAACTAAGGAAAGAGAACAGTTACAGAGCAAATATGTGAACATGACTATGGAGAGAAACAAGTTACAGAAGAACTATGACGTCCTAACCCTGGAAAGGGATGCACTTCAGAGAAACCTGGGTAAGGGTACATTAAAAAACACGTTTAAATGAAATCTGAACAAAATCATTAACACCACTTCTGGGCTGTGACCGAAATGGATTTCGTGCATATTGGGACATTATTACTTATGTTGACCAGTATAGTAAAAAAAACAATTTCACAAGTTTTATTACTGTTTAACAGGCCCTTATCCTCATGACTTTGTATATTCCCTTTGGAGGAGTCATAGACACCATTCCATTACTGTATTATGTAATAGACAAGCCCTTGGAAGAGCAAGGAACAGTGCTAAATGTCAGATAAAGGCCCTTAAAATAATAGCTGTAAACTATCTGAGAATAATTAACATTTCAACAGTATAACACTGGATCAGCAATGTTCATAGTAGGATTTAGTAAAGTAGTTAGTAAACTACTCTATCATGTGTGAATATTGATACAACTTAATAAAAGCTACACAGCTAACAACGGCTATTCACACACTATTTGTGAGCCTGCTGCAGCATGTTGTGAAAAGCACTTTCCTTCTGATCAATAAAGTTTTCCTGATTTCCCTTTTTAGACAAGCTATTTTTAGAATGGAAGCAATTTGGAAGAAGTTATTACTTCTTCTCCCATGAGATGAAGAATTGGAGTGGGGCGAGGCAGGACTGCAGAGAGAAAGGAGCAGATCTGGTAATCATCAACAGCAGAGAAGAACAGGTAAGGAGAACAGAGAGAATAACTGAACTCTGATAGAAACATAATTTTTCTAATCTCATTCTCTTCTCCACTAGGAGTTTATAGAGAAGGAAATGCAGTATGCCTGGATTGGTCTGAGTGACGCAGAAACAGAAGGGGTGTGGAAGTGGGTGGATGGGTCTCTACTGACCACGGCGTGAGTAAAACAATCTGTCACTGCAATAACTTATCAGATTGCTTGCTTACTCTATACTGGTAACATGATGATATTACAGTAGCTGCTGTTTTTTGTGTATACGGATTCATAAGATTACAGTATCACATGCTTAACAACAAGCCACAATGGTTGCTGCTGTTTATCCAGCTTTCTGGACTTTTGTTGCTGATTTTCCATGTGTGTTAATCACAGCTTCTGGAAGAAAGGTGAACCCAATGATGGTCATGGAGAGGAGGATTGTGTTACTTTTTCTAGCCTTGTTGAGAAGCTGAACACGTGGAATGACATTCCCTGTTACTTTCCTGCAGGCTGGATTTGTGAATATCCACTGCAGTACTTCAGAGGACGTCAGTAGATAGACAACAGACAGACAGTTCAACATTATCAGATAGATAGATAGATGGATGGGGGGGCTAGGATACCTGCCTCTGAACCAAGAGGTCATGGGTTCAATTCCTACCTTCAGCATACCACCACAGGGTTCCTGCCCATGTCGCTTCAGATAAAAACATTTGCTGAATGGTGTAAATATAGATAGATGGGAACTGTCTGTGTTCTTACAGCATGGGGAAGTAGTATGATACTCAGGATCATTTTTGTATTCAAAATTAAATTTTAAGTTGTTTAAATTGTTTTATATGCTTCTTTGTGGGTTATTTTTTAATTATGTAATGTTGATTATGTAATATATAACACCAAGCAATAAAGAATGAATGAACCTCACCTCTGAGCATTGTTTGTCCTCCTGTTTTTGTTTACGCCTTCAAG
>JBBPCY010073401.1:0-10346 GCA_037974405.1 Brachyalestes nurse | reverse complement strand
TCTGCCCTCATGTGGGGCAGTGCGCTCGCGTGCGCTCGCGTGCGCTCGCGTGCGCCTTGAGTGGTTAAACTGAGAAACAGTGGAACTTAAATACAAACCAAAAAAGGACATGAGCCAATCACTAACTGCACTTCTTTAACCAAAAAACAAAACAGCTGATGTAAAAGGAGACAATAATGACCTGAATGTTTCCACTCCTTTGGGCCCCACCTGGGCAGCCCAGGTCGGTCCCACGGTCCCTTCTTTTGAGGGTTCTCCTCAATAGTCCCCTTTTTGTCTTTAGGACAGAGCCCCCTACGGTAAGCTCTGGCATGTCCTTCTGGATGGAGCCCCCTCTGGGGATCCCCTCTGTGTCCTCTGGGACCGAGCCCCCTCCGGGGAGATCTTCCGTGTCCTCTGGGACCAAGCTCCCTCCGGGGAGGACACTGTGGGCTTTCACCTGTGCCTCTTGCATAGCCTGGGTGCTGCTACTGGCTCGGGTGCATAGGTTCGTGGCTCGGGAGTGTAGCATTGTGCCCACCAAAAAAGGAAAAACGGACGGTTGTGGAAATGCCATTACACTGTGTTATCTTTTGGATTAGGACCCCTGAAAATTTATTGTGGTTGTTTTAGTCAAATTCAGTAAGTAATGAACATCCCGAGTAGAATGAGATGTAGAGGCGGGTATTTAAGCCTGTATTTAAAAAAACATTTTATAAAAAAAACATTTTATAAAAAACAATTATTTCATTCATTACTAATGTCACACTAAAGATCACACTAACCTATTAATGATGAGGTCCCAGTGGACAGAGTGGTTCTGGTCCTTTACAGGAGTGGCCCAGGATTAATCTATCACTGTGTAAATCTGATGGCTGTCCAACCCCAGGACAGAAACTTCCACATAGATTCACTGTCTAAAGTTTCACTGTAAGGGCTGGAGAAGGAAGCGTCCTTAAAGGGAAACATCCTGACTTGTTATATCCCCTCACCGTCCAGAAGGGTCTTGTGGACCTTGCTGTGAAAATATCCAAAAACAGACTGTTTTTGTGGAAGCAGCAAACAAATACGCTAGCCTTGCAACTACATACTAAATCACAGCTTAAACTCTCAACAGTGTATCAGTTTTACAGAAGATTCAGAAGGACCCAGGTAGTGACCTGGTTCACCTCTGTAGTGTACAGCAGTGGCGGTTTCTATAAGACTACAGGTAAACAATGTTTCACCAAGAAAATTAATACAAAAAACTTCATAACTATCTCTTTTTTACTGGTGTCTAACAAAATCAACCACCCCCTTTGTTTACACTTTGTTCTATTTTCTGTACTGAGCATGGACCTTAAGTGTGAGACTGAAGCTTCATACATAACAAAACGCGTAACATATTATTTATTTTATATTTTACTATTCATTTACGAGTGCACAGAAGGAAAGGTATTAGCTTGTTAGCTTGACCACTTGCTAGCCAAGCTGGGCACGGTCACGTCGTGTTGCCCATTCTGTGACCTCAGGGCGTATGAAGAAGCACCATAAGCCTCGTGTACCAGTCATTTTCTTTTATTATTCAACTCCAAAATAAACGGGTGTGAGAACCCAAACAAAACAAGATACTTTTTTCCAAAAGAGAATAGGCTGATAATGAGGGTGGACCGACAACCAAGTTCAGTCCAAACTAAATTTAAATACACAAAACACAAAACCGCAACCAAACACCATTGCTTAACTTAAACTAAACACAGCTGAAACTAATCTAACGTCCCCAGTGAAAACACAAACCCCAAACAAAAACACACTGCGACCCCTGCTAGCCGCTAGGGGGGAACGTAACAGTACCTTCCCTCCTACACGCGCCCCACCGGGGCGCACAGCACCACCCAAGGCGGAGGAGGGGAGGCGGAGGCAAAGGTAGGCGTCCCCTGAGCTCCACCCGACCTATCCCTAAGACATACCTCACAGCCTGGGTGGACCTCACGGGACTCTCCCTTTGGGAACCCTTCACTGTCCACTGGATGGGAGCCCTTCTCGGGCCCTTTATTGTCCACGGGGGCGGAGCCCCTGTTGAGCCCCTCTGTTTACCTGGGAACTGAGCCTCCTCCCGGGAGCCCGGCAATGTTCCAGGGGCAGAGCCCCATCTCAGTATCCCTATATCTGGGGCCTGACCTTGTGCTTGGGGGCGAAGCCCCCTCTCGGGAGCCTGGCGATGTGTTTGGAGGCGAAGCCCCTTCTCCAGGCCTGGCCTTGTGCTTGGGGGCTCCGCAAGTGATGTGTCTTACACATGGTGATGTGCTTGGGTGCTGAGCCCCCTCTCTGGAGCCCAGCAAGGTGCTTCTCAGGAGCCTTCTCAGGAGCCAGGCGATGTGCCTAGGAGGGAAGCCCCTTTGCTGGGGCCTGGCCTTGTGCTTGGGTGCGGAGCCCTGTTAGCCCCTGGCTATCCCCTTCACAAGCCCCAAACAGCCCTTCAGTAGCCCCAATTAGCTTCTCACTAGCCACCTCCAGCCCCTCCATAGAGGCTACTTGGCTAATGAGCTCTACAACTTTGCTAACAGGCTCTGCTACCTGGCTAACCGGCCAAGCTAAGTAGCTAACAGGCTGCATAGGTGGGGGGAGACTCTTTAATAGCCCTTCTAACAGGCCGAGGAGGTCGAAGCTCTCAAAACCGCTAGTTATGGGCTTTAATGGCTCCACTAACACTATATTAGACCCCTCTAACGGGCCCAATAGGTCTACCACCCCTCCTGTATTTATCCCCGTGCTAACCCCGGCTAAGCTACCTGGCCTAGGGGTGCTGGTGTTGGTGGTTTCCTCCGGCGTGCTGGTGGGTTTATCCGTGGAGCTGGGACAGGCCGTTGTAGCTGGGCTCTGGCGAGCAGCGTCTCGCAGCTTGGGAGCGGCGTCTTGCAGCTTGGGCGCGGCGTCTCTCTTGCTGCAACAAGGCTGGATTCCCCCTCGGACGTGGCGGGGAATCCGCCCTTGGGTGAGGCGGCCTGTGCGAGACCCTCTCGCGCAGCGGGCATGTCCGCCTCTTGTCGCAGCTCTGGTAGAGACGGCAGGGCTTTCTTGGACGCTGAGGCGGAACTGGCGTGGGTGGTCACAGAAGGAGTGGTAGCCTCTCTGTCCTGGATTCTCCGGCTCCACTGGAGGTGCGAAAGAGCCCCTACCACCAGCGCCTCCGCTGGGGGGCTCATGGCGGAAGCCTTCTTCCCCCTTCTCCTTCCCGGAAGAATATCCGGCCGACCGAGGCCGTGTCCTGCTCTCTCCTGCACCGTCCACTGTACGAACTCCGTCATCAGGTTCCCGCTCTGCTCAGGGGAGAGATTCCCTCTCTTGAGGCCGCTAAGGAGCAGCCTGCTCCTTGTGTTGGTGGGTTGGTCCATCTGTCACGTCGTGTTGCCCATTCTGTGACCTCAGGGCATGCGAAGAAGCACCATGAGCCTTGTGTACCAGTCATTTTCTGAATTTAAATACACAAAACACAAACCCACAACCCAATCACCAAACACCATTGCTTAACTAATCTAACGTAAAAGTCCCCAGTGAAAACACAAACCCCAAACAAAAACACACTGTGACCCCTGCTGGCCGCTAGGGGGGAACGTAACAGGCACTGGTGAAATCCTTGGAAAAAATCCCTGCTGGTATGACAGAGTGATTAACAACTTCATCAAGAAGACTTAATTTCAAGAAGACATCAAGTAGAATTAATTTATAAGGTAAGAAAGAGGTTAGATATGTTTTTTCAGCAGAACATGGAGGTGAAGTAGGTACTTAGGGCAAGAAAATCAAGCTGCCCAGGGTGTGCATGATGAGGTGCTGAGTTTGTTTCACGGCGCACACCGGGGATGAAGGGTGGTTTGTTTCACCAAAAATATTGACCAGGAGCTGCGACTGGTGTACAGTAATCCCTCAGTTTTACACGGATCAGCACTCGCAGATTCAGTCACACGCGGATTTGTTCTAAGGATCGAACTCTCCACAATATGCGGAAATCTCCACAATGACACGTAAACTGCAAATATTGTCTCAATTTTTTTTGCTTTTTTCATGGCAATATGGGTTTTTTACGCATTTTAGTTCTAGCCCTGCTGAATTTAAATCTCTCTCTCTCTCTCTCCTCTCTCTCTCTCTCTGTCTCTCTGTTCTGGGAAAATCCAGAATGCCCGTTCTGACTCTCTGTCGAGCCCGAGATGGCCGTTCTGCCGGGTGCAAATATCCTCCTGCATTTTTTTTCTTTTTTGAGGCAATAAATTTATTTTTTCTGGATGTTTTCACACAAGGGGAGCCGTACAACTTGCCGCTGTGTCCCAATACTTTTTTTCTCGCGACCTTCCGAGTTACATATCTCGGCGGTGAAAGCACTCAGACACTTCAGACTTCACAGTTTGATCTCCTCTCCTAGATCTCCAGGAGACCTTTTCAACGAGCCCTCATTTGTATTTTTAGCCAGAGTAGATCAGGTTTCATTCTCCCCGAAAACCGGGTGTCCCAATTCTTTTGTCACGCAACCTTCCGAGTCACATATCTCAGCGGGGAATTTAAATTAAAAGACTGGTTTAGACCTTGAAAAGAGGCAAATACAGGTTTACCTTTACATTTTCTTTAATGATAATACATTAAACTGAGTTTAAAATGAAATCTGGGAGCATGTTTGGGGCATATTTAAGGTTTATATTATAAAAATAGGTATTATTAGGCATTTTTTTAACCAAAACACAACAACATGGTTTTTCCACTATACACGGGTGCTCTTGGAACGTAACCCCTGCGAAAAGCGAGGGATTACTGTATTTAGTGCCGATTTCATGGTAAGCATCTGGCTGAGCTGATAAACACAGGAGAGTGTTAGAAAAATTCTCAAAAGACTCTTAAAAATAAAGGAAGCTTACCACGAGACGGAGCATAAATTAAAACAGGTGTTTAAAACAAAGTCTGCAATCAATCTAGTCTGAAAAACATGCACTAATATAGAAACACGAGACAACGAGAAAGTTCCGTCTTCTCCATTCCCAGGCATCCTTAGTCGGGTCACCTCGTCCTCCCCACATCTGGCATCCTCTAGAGTAATGGGACACTGAACTAAAATGAAATAAAAATACAAAAAAACGAATAAATTATCAAAATTTAAAAAACGCAATAAATAAGTAAAGACTTAGAGATTCTTGTCAAGATTAAGTTTCTCTACCAAGCTGCTCACTCTCTTGTTCTCCATCAGCTGAAGAACGATAGTAGCAGAGATCTTTGTGGAAAATGTAGGTTTGGTAGAGCTTTTAACCATCTACTCTTATGTGGAAAAAAATCCTAAAAATGGGGAATGTGAAGGAAGGTTGCATAAGGAACTTAAAGTGTGAACAGAAAAAGAACCGAGTTCCCTTTCTGTTCGTCCACTTTTTGGACCTCTTCTAGAGGACTGAGTTCAGTTCCTTTAAAGAGGCCTATATGTGAAACACCTAGAAGCCAACTTCAGCCTCGTCTTTCCTCCCGCGTTTCCTTTCCTCCCGACTCCCCCCCTCGCTCCACTCAGTTTTCCAAACCAGTCACTCAGTGGCGTTATCTCGTGCTGCATTCAGCGCAGTCGGACATTGGAGATTCGCGCTCATAAATGTCAAATTGGCCGTAATTTTTCTTTTAATTCGTTGCTGCTAACTGGGGTGGCCAGGCTTTCTTTTAGGGTGGCATTTGCCAGCCTATGCCACCCCTGTAGATCTGCCCATGATAGTACTGATTACACCATCTAGTGGAAGTGAAACAGGTACACTAGTTGTACAGGTTTCAGTAGCAGTATAGAGGCCTTGCATTAAAACACCTTGCAATTCAAACAAGGTCTGATGAGTGCTGTTTCTATTTTAATTAAATCAGGAAGGTAATGTGGGATCATGATTATATCAGCGGTTTCAAAGCCTTTACAACTATTTCAAACAATTGATCTTTTATTATAGGAGCATTAAAAAGATGCAGGGAGGTAAAAAAGCAATAACATGATGGTACAATATCATGTGATGAAATGTAGGCTTTTGGGTGAGAAATTTCACATGCACACATACATCACTTTCAAAGACACACACACATTTTACAGTACACCCATCTGTGGATTGACAGAGGTTTTCCAGTTAGTAGAAACACAATTAATGAAATGTTTAAAGAACCAGTATAATCCACAGCATGGATGTGAACTGGAGAATTGGCACTGGAACCATGCCAATATTTCTAAAACTGTAGGAGGAGAAGAGGTGCCAAATTCCAGCAATAATAATAATAATAATAATAATAATAATAATAATACAACTTCAGAAGAAAAATAGTGTGACGATCTGTTTGTGTGCATTTGTCACTTTTAATATTTCCATGCATGTAATATTGCAAGTATAGCATAGCCTATACTCAGTTTTTCATTGCTTGCATCTTTACTTCTTCTTCTTTTCCTGTGTAGAGTTGAACCAGGCATCTAGAAGCTTCTTGCTGTAGTAGATCTGCCAGGCATGTACCTGGATGGCGATCACCATGAGCAGATACATCACCGACACAGCTGAGAAACCAAAGATGAAGCGGTAAGCTTTGCCATGCCGGTACAGCTGCTGGGCCACCGGAAACATCTCCATGGCCCCAAAAATCAGTGGGGCCACAGAAAACAGCCCAGCGCTGATCATGGAGATCACCAGGTAGCTGATGTTGTTTTTGGGCATAGCCAAGGCATTCATCAACGATGGCAGCAGACTCAGGAGGTATGGATACTCCCACTGGTATGGCATGGCCACCACATCATGGGACAGTATCTTGAGGTGGGCCACCATCACCTGGGCAGCTACCAACCCCCATATTAGAATATGTACAACAGTCAGCTTCTTGATCTCTGATTTAAATGAAGCACTGCAAAACAGAGATTTCAAGTAAGTATGCAGTCATAGTTAAAGCACAGACAGATGATGTCATAAAATGACAAACACAACGGAATGATACAAATATGCATTTGGGCATATCCAATGGCAGTGTGTTTTACACCACTTCAGCTTGGCCATGGAAATCCAATCAGTCTAGTTCCTAACAAACAGTTCTTGGGATGATGTTGCTTTCAGAAGTCATCTGAAACACAGCATTGAGTGTTGCAGTAAATACAGATGTGCTACAACGATACATGTCACCACTCACTGCTCTCATTCCCTGACCTTGTGTGTCTTATTATGTAATTTATAGATGTCTCCACTTCACATTACTGACACTGGCAGCTGACAGGGGAAGCTCTAGCCAAGCAGAAACTGGACAAGCTGATCGGCTGAGCTCTTCAATTTGACCTACTCAACTGCAAATGTTAGTCTGTGCAGACTGCATGGTGGTATTCATGTTACCTGCTGCACCTGTTAGCAATGGGTGTGGCCATGTAGTGTGTCTCAGTAAGAAAATGGGGATAGTAGGTTTATTGAATTCAATGCCTTTATTGTCATTGAAACAGAGCTTACAAAGAAATTGTAAAAAGTTTACTGTAAAGATGTAATAGAGGTTACCTCATCTGGTAGTGAGATGCCACTTTCTCTCTGTGCTTAAAGTCACTTCCATCAGTCCCTGTAGCTCTTGGACCTGCTCGCGACGTCATGCCAAACTCCAGCGGAAAATTACCCACCAGACCTAAGAGGTAAATACGTACAGGACTGTAATGCATGATGTACAATACAGGAAAGATGTGTTCTGTTTCCTTCAGGGTATTTAGATCCCCCACTTCCACAAAATCAATAAAGCCACTACAGAACAATTATACTAAGCAATGACTACACAGACAATGATTATAGAAATAATGTCATGAGGATGCACATGTAAACTGGATGAGAAGAGCTACTTCTGTCCCCTTTTATATACACTATATGGACAAAAGTATTGGGACGCGTGACAGTTACACCAACACGGCGTTTAATTACACTGCATACTACACATAGACTTTAATATAGAGCTGGTCCCTCATTTGCAGCTATAACAGCTTTTTTGGAGTTTCTGCGGGGGAATTCATGCCCATTCATTCTGTAGAGCAGTTATGAGGTCAGGCACTGATGTTGGACGAGAAGGTAGTAGTACCAGTAAACCTAAGGGCATTTTTTCGCCAAAAATACGAAACTAGACGATATCTACGTTAGTGTTTATAGTAAAGCATCCATTAACCAGTAACAGAAGCGACTTTTATTGCATTTTAGAGAATAATGTCCCTCTCCAGATGCAGCATTAGCATTGCAGGCTAATAGAGAAGCTGGATGATAAATGACACAGCAGGGTAACGTTAACCCATAAAGCTCTGCTTATTTTCAGATTTTACGCAAGGGCATGTTTGCTTTTCAACTCTTGAGGAAAAAGACAATGAAACATGAAATAAAAGTCATTTATTAGTGGATATTTATTATCTGAAACAAGTTTAACCCCTTTAAAGCTCCTGATTCCGAAAAAGGTCTGAAATCAGGACAGCTGCTCGTTTGTGGGTCTGTACGACTCCACCGTTTATACCGAGAAATTAAAGCTGTTCCTCTAAGAATCACCATACGAATAAAACACAGGATGAAGCTACTCACCGCTGCGAGGTTGATGTTGAATGTTGAAGGACTTTAAGGTGGATATTTTAACTAAAATCTCCAGAAACCCGACACGGTGCAGCTGCTCCCCCAGGGCGTGCTTTCACGCCTGCGCATGCGCAGAACATTCTCTCTCCACCCTCCGATGTGCAACATCAGCATCACTAGAGCTCCGCATCCTCTTCGATTAGGTTTTTCTTTCAGATTTTTGATAATATTACATAATTTTACATTTCCAAAATTGCATAATTTCAATTTTTTGGATTATTTTGACATTCTCTGTGCAGTTGTAACATAAGCAGTTTCCTCTGGGATACATAAAGCTTTCTGATTCTGATAAATACTATCTGTGTTGTTAGTAATTCACTTAACTATAAGTTACTTATCTGTAGTATTTATAGCTAGCATTTGTTCTACATATTTTTTATTAGATAGACTTATTTAGACTTATTTTTATTTTGTTTTGCCATATTCAGTCATTTATAATTTTTGTTAATAACATTATATAGATAACATAACATATTTATATCATTTGCATGTATTTAATATTTTGATGGCATACTTTCATAATGTAAATATTTTAATGACATTCTACATTGTAATATTCTTTCATGTTTGTTTTTGTAATGTTTTGTAAATAAAATATGTAATTTTATAGAATTTGGAAAGGCTAGATTACAGCACAGTTGATGCACATAAAAACAAAAAATGTAAAATGTAAAAATGTACACAATTGTTTTTAGTTTAGAACTTGAGCTAAGAGGCTGACATTGCTAACAAACACAAGAAACACAAGAATCTTTACCCAAATCTTTTTTTTTTAAATATAATTACGTTCCCCAAAATTCTCAACCCGCCCTTCAGGAACCAGGTTTTCATTAAGGTGGCACAGACTTGTGTGTGCTTTAAGACACAGCATGACTTACTATGAGATGCAAAAATGAACAAACCTTCACTGTTTAGCTGAATGCTGTGGACAATCATCTCAGATGATAAAATTTTGTTTGAAAATCTAAAACTAAATCTGCAAAAATACACTATAACTGCACTGTAAATATGTTTGTGCTGAATTCATTTTAATGTGATGTGAGGGGGAGTAAATAAAATAACTATAAGCTAAAAATAAGTTTATTGTATTTATTGTTGATAAAGCTACTACAATTTGGTACTTAAACATAATTTTGTATTTCACTAAACTCATCCTCGTCTTGATGTCTCTGTTGTGACTCATAACCTCTCTCCTCTAAATCTTCTCCCACTAAGGAAGACTCCTATCCTTTAAAGACAGGTTGTTCACTGACTGCATCGACAAAACCACCTGTTTAACAAACCTGAAGAAAATGACTTCCAGAGGAGGATCTCTCCTGTGGATCTCTCCTGTGAACTCCTCATTAAAACTGCATCTTATTAGTATAAGGGATTTATTAAGGAAAACATGTTTGTCCCAATTTACAATGTGTAGAAATAAAAAGAAATATAATGAACTAACACTTAGTCTGAAAATATACAGAACAATATTTGGTTCAGTAGTTAAATAATTAAGGCTCTAATGATATATACGATACAAAACTGAAATCGCAACACTCGGGTCCATGGGTGGTGTGAAAAGGCAGGATTGCGACACACCCTTTTTGACTCCCAGAGTAATCCTTCCCATCCAGTTCCAGTGCTAACACATCTTTAACCGTTCCCCCTCCGCTAGGGGGGTTGGACCGGTATACGGGTCCCGCCCAGAAACAATTTTTCGCCGTAATAGGAGGATTTTCACATCAATTTCTTTTCTTTAACCAATAGCTGAGGGTCTTAGGGTTTCAAAGAGCCCTCCCA
>JBBPCY010073400.1:0-10346 GCA_037974405.1 Brachyalestes nurse | reverse complement strand
GACTTGAGACTTGACTTGGACTCGAGCACAAAGACTTGAGACTTGACTTGGACTTGATAAAAATGACTTGTGAACATATCTGATTGATAATGATCTTGATGCACCAGGGGGAAATGTGGCCAAAAACATCTACACAAGATCATATGTTTGCAATTAATAAAGAAATGTGCATAAACCAAGCTGCATGCTCATTTATAGTCTTAAAAATATAGGTGCAAAAACCACTTTTGGTTCACTAATTAATCTTTCAATATTTGTTTCTTTACAGAGCTTTTTGAAAGTAATATGTGCGAGTATAAAGACATAATGCAAATGTTCTATACTATTTAGATTTTTTTCTGGAACCATCATCCAAGCCAAGAACCGCTGAGAAAGCTTTATTTTTATGTGAAGAGCTGTTCTTCTGTACCACTAATTATTCAATTACAGAAAACTATACATTCTTAATGAAAGGGAAGTATGCTTTTGTTATCAGGAGAACAATAACACTATGTCACTGGACAGCTCATCATGCTTGGAGGAGAACACTTACTGCCAATTTTGTTTTCCATTGGCTTACACAGGCTTGTGTTAGCTAGCATCTCAACAAGTCACTGACAAAAGTCAGTGGTTATTGTTCATAGGAAATACTGTATACTGTAATACTGTTTTACATATGGTCACAAACAAAGGTCAGTTCACCTAATCAGTGATGGCACACAGTGTCAATGTCTTAATTGGACCAGCAAGTGGAGAAATGAAGAATGTGGAAATGAAGAGTTGCCAGAAGAGATCTTGAGCACAACATTAGTTGAACAGGGATCAGTTGAGGCAGACAGGAAACAGGAAAGAATGGGCCTATCGAGTGTAGATCCTTGAAATGCTTCCATTCATTCTAGCCTCCTTTTGCCTTATATATGTGTAACATCTTACTAATCTGATTTTAAAAAACATCTGAGAAGATTCATGGTTCTCGCTTAATCTATTGTTTACGCACAGTACTGTGCAAAACTATTAGATGACGCTAAAAATTGTTTATCTCAGTTATAATGTATTTTGCAAGTAAGAACTGTTCATGACATTAAAATACATCATTAATTTAAATGAACTCCAACACAAGTCATTTAATTCAGTGATTGATCACATAAAATAGGTTTTGGATGGGAACTGTACATATTGGGTTTACCCGACTGGAGGTTTGAAAATGACTAAGCTAATGTCATGCACACACCAGTCATGTGAAATTGAAAGTGCATCACATCATATATAAACAAGGAAGTGGTAGGTAGCAGGCACTCAGTCACTGAGTCCACAGCCCGACCTATCTCACCCGTCCTGGTATTGTGAGTACTCCAGTCTTTTCTTATCGTACTGCGTGTGTTTGAATGCGGATTCCCAGTGTTAATCTCTACTCTCGGTTGAGAGTGTTCTCATTAAATTTGCGTGGTCTACCAACTCTCCCACGTACATCCACTTTGGATTCATCCGCTACAGTACACAAGAATGAGCCTATCGAGTATAGATCCTTGAAATGCTGCCTTATATATGTTATCTTACTAATCTGATTAAAAAAACAGCTTAGAAGATACATGGTTCTTGCATAAAAATTGTTTTAGACTGTTTATCTCAGTTATGATGTATTTTGCCAGTAAGAACTGTTCATTAAACTGACATTAAAATACATCATTAATTTAACACAGTTCGGGTACATTCCTGACAGACTGACTGAGCCTAATGCTGTGAGCCCAGTGGATTTCGCTGTTCAAACGGGAGGTCATGGGGCTGTGGCAAGCTCTCCAAGTGTCCTTTGTGACTCGCAGGGAGCTAAACCAACTCCATCAGCAGCTTGCATCTCTTAATCAGGGCAATCAGGAGTCAGCCACCAAGTTGACCTGAATCTGGTTTTTGAGTTTCAGCTAAGCCATTACACCACGCACAGAAGCCGCATCGCACTTCTCATCTGAGAACAGACCACAATTCAGCCCACTCCTACCTCAAGTTCATCCGCCAGCTCAGGGCCACCTTCCAACAAACCGGACAGCGAGGTGGAGACTGACTCCGGTCTGTCTCATCTGCAGCAGGGAGACCATTTGGTGAGCCGATATGCAGCAGAATCACCGCCTGGGTTGATCCCACTCTCTGAACGGGCTTCTACAAGCACTCGTCAGTTTACCACCTCCATCCACGGACAACTCCGGAACTGGAGAACCCATGCAGTTAGAGCGTACCTCTCTGACCCCAGAGGAGAGGGCCAGATGATATTGCGAAGGCCTCTGCACCTATTGCGCCTCCCCCATTCACTGCCCTCTCTGTCCGGCTAATGGTCTGTCCAGGTGAATTAGGGGAGGAACTCACCGGGGACCACCATCATCTCCTCCACCACTCCGACCATTTCACATCTCACCACACAGACTCACATTCAGTTAGGCCACTGGCCATTGATTTGGGGGGCGGAGAACTTCATTGACTGAGCTTTTGCTGGTCAGTTGAGTGGGACACTGGAGGCATTATCCCAGCCGATCGATGGTTGGCCCTTGGCATCCAGCCCCATCACCTACCAGACATCACCCCTCTCCCTCATCATTAATGACCAGCAGGAGAGCATCAGACTCCTTGTCACCTCTTTCACCTCTCCTCCCATCCTGCTCGGACACCCCTAGCCAAACATAAGATTCTTCAATGGGGGCCAACCTGTCAGGAGCTCTGTCTCCGGGCGACAGCTCTGGGGAGTCTGAGGCCCCCGACGTCGACACCTAACCTGGCAGGGATCTTCAGCAAACAGCAACCGGTCCAACAACCACCTTATGACCTTGCCGTTGACCTCCTGCCAGGTGAACAAAAGGCTATGAAGGAATACATGACCAAGAGACTGCACCATGGAACGCCATGTCAAGAAGAAAGACAGGGGTCTCTGACCCTGTGACAATGATCAGGGGCTCAACAAGACCACTGTCATGAACTGTCACCTTCTTCCACTAACTAATACCGCCCTGGGTGCCCTCTCTGGTGCCTCCATCTTCATCACCCCCACTGGCCACTACGAGACCGTCGTGATGCTCTTCAGCCTATACAACAGTCCCGCCTTTTTTCATAAAAGACGTTCTGCGGGACATGCTGGGCCGTTGGGCTTTCGCACCATTGAGGAACACACCCAGCATGTGAGAGCTGTGCTAGAGGCTGCTGTCCCATCAACTATTCTGTTGGAGAAATGATGACATAAGTTGGAGAAATGCGCTTTCCACCAGCATTCCATCACATTTCTGGGGTTTGTCATCTCTGACAAGGGTGTGGCCATGTATCCCCAGAAGCTGGATGCTGTGAGTAATTGTCCCCTACCCAAGATGCTTAAGCAGCTTTAGTGCATTCTGGGGTTTGCTCTTTTCTACTGCCGCTTTATCCAGGGCTTCAGTTCAGTTGCGGCGCCTATTACTGCCCTTACCAAACCTTCAAAGAACCACCTTACCCTCAACCCAGAAGCTATTTAAGCCTTCCACCACCAGTGTCGTCTCTTCACCACTACTCCTATCCTACTCCATCTGGATCCCACCAAGCCGTTCTTTGTGGAGGTGGACCCCTCCAATGTGGGCGTAGGAGCTCTCCTCTTCCAGCAAGGCCCAGACCAGAAACTGCACCCATTCAATTCCACCCAGCAGCACTATGGTGTAGGAGACCATGAGTTACTGGCCATCAAGTGGGCACTGTAAAAATGGCGAAACTGGCTCCAGAGCAGCGGTGACCCATTTACGGTCTTGATGGACCATCAGTACCTCATCACCATCCAACAAGCCAAGCAAGTCAATCCCTGGTGGTGACCTTCAACCTCTAATGGTCCCTCAACGGCACTGGTCGAACATCGCAATGGACTTCGTTACCGGCCTGCCAGAGTCGGAAGTTAGAACACCATCATGACCATTGTCGCTTCAACAAGGCTATTCACCTGGTGGCACTCGCTGTACTCCCCACTGTCAAAACCACTGCTGAACTAGTATTAGAGCATGTAGACCACTTGCCTGGGTTTCCCATCGTCTTGGGCCTTAGTTCACCGGCATGCCTTCTGCCGTCTGATTGGTTTGTCATTCAGCCTCTTCTCTTGTTACCACCGTCAGATGAACGTTCAGAAGGAGTGGACCAACTAACAACTGGAGCGCTTCCTGATTTGTTTTGTCCGTGTTCCTAGGTTGGCTACCTCATCTGGGCTGAGCTCTCCCACAACCTCCTCACCTCCTCTACCACTGGGCTTAGTCCATTTGAGGTGTGCCTTTGTTTCCAACCTCTGATGTTTGAACACCAAGAACCGGAGGTTGATGTACCACCAGGAACCTCCATCCCCACACTAACTCACGGAAGCTCACCCCTCGGTTCATCGGCTTCTATAAGATCACCCACCAGATCAACCCTGTCACCTACCGGCTCCAGCTGCCTGCCTCCCTGCCTTTTCCAGATTGCCAGTTTGCCCCTGACTCATCTTGAGTGTTTCTC
Organism: Brachyalestes nurse; assembly: GCA_037974405.1. Taxonomy (NCBI): domain Eukaryota; kingdom Metazoa; phylum Chordata; class Actinopteri; order Characiformes; family Alestidae; genus Brachyalestes; species Brachyalestes nurse. The sequence goes on along the minus strand of JBBPCY010073400.1, from coordinate 5,888 downwards.
TTGTTTTTTGCCTTGTTCTTTTTAACCCTCTTTGAGGCAGTTTGCTACATCTTTACATTTTCAAGTATTTCATCTAACTAAAAACATCTATGCAAAAGGTGACACACATGGTTATTCTGAAAAACCTCAGCAACAATAATATGTAAGTAAAGTGAATGTAATGAAATTAGTTTTTTTTTAAATATTGTGTAAACATAACATGATAAAAAATATTTTCAGAGTAAAAAATACACACCCTAAATATATGGCTGTCATTGTCTGTCTGGCCCTGCTCCCAAAGCTTTTTTAGCATATGCATATGCACCCTACATAGGATCATCTGGCCAGTAAAAGACTAGATATAGCTTCATTATCCTTACAAGGTAACCAAGAAAGCGTGATGTATGATTAGCCTATTTAGCCTAATGTTGGCTGATTAACCTACTGTAAATGCAACTCTGAGCACAACATGACATGGATTTTAGCCATATGATCATCTGGCCAGCAAAAGGCCAGATATAGCTTAATACGCTAACCTAAAAAGCACCAACAAAAGCTAGTGAAACAGATATTAGGCTGTTCCTCCTCACTGTCTCACCAGATAAATCAGATTTTGCGTGTCTGATTCACTCTCCAAAGCGAGTTTTCCAGTGTGTGGAATGAGCATGCGTTTGTTTACAGGGTGAAATGCTGCACAATGAGCCAATCATGCCGCTGCTATTCATTTATTCAGATTGCTGCTTTACATCTGAATAGCTGAGTGGCATGGCTGCGGCAAGCAGCGAGACAGAAAATCGCGTTCTTCCTTTTTATCCTATTTACGAAGTGCCATCGATTTACATTGTTTTAAAACATACATATTTGAAAAGTAGAGGGTTAAAGCTTTCTACTTATATGTTTCTAGGACAAAAACCCATAAAGCTTTAGATGATTGTTTTGGAAAACTGAAAAGGATCCATTTTTGGATCCTCCGACCTCAGAGGGTTTAAGCCCCGTATTTTTATTACTGTAAATTAAATTAAAAGAGGCTGTTGAGATCAGTCGCTGTCCAATGTCTGCTTTAACCAGTGGGTCACTACAATACGACTCCTCCTGAAGCCCCTGAATAAGACACGCCGCCTAGCGAACAGTAAATTATTGCAAAAATTGCAAAAACTGCAAAAATTATTGGTGATTACCCGTACATTTACTGCTTTTTTATTACTAAAAAATTACACTAAATTATTACTGTATTTACCCTGCTTATACCAAAGAAAAGGACAGCGCATACCAAAGAAAACGCCCGTGCATGAATTATAGTACAGTCTATATAGGGGTAATATCGGTATTTACATTCTAGCACTGCCACTGCAGGAGTTAACCTGTTTACTTTCAGGTGCAGCCACCCCTAGTGGTTGAACCCGGTGCCGGTATCATAATTTTTCATTGTTTATTTTGGGGTCCTCCCCCACGTTCCAAATATAGAGCTGTGCGTAATCACGAGTGGACGCTTTCAGCCTCAGCGCGTTCTAGCTGTGCTCTTGCGGCTAGCACCTGCTAGCGCTAGCACTAGTGCTACATTCCGGCTTTACTTCTCTCGAGGTTTTTGTGTTTTTGCTCATTTTTTGGCAACATGGCCAGAAGAATGCAGAAGAAATATACATTGGATGAAGTTCTGGAAGAGGTGTGTAGCGAATCTGACGAAAAGGTCGAGGTGGATAAGGAGAGCTACGTCTCTTCGGTGGATTCCATGGCCATGGATGAATTTCTAGACGGAAAGGATCCTCTGTTCTAACCATGAGTACATTGAAGTTATGACACGGATTTATTGTGTTTTTGTGTGTGTGTTTGGGATAACAGGTACTTATAACAGGGACATAAGTGCACGTTTGGGGGTGCGGTGGAGGTGCTAAAACTATTAGCAGGGGGATGGAAAAATACTTGCTGTATAAGCAGGGGATATTTATATATGCCTGTCTTCTGGGTCTACCGTAACTGCTGTGAGGTCCTTTTGTGAAAGTTTCTGTGTTGGGGTATGGAGCAACACTTATTGTTGTTTCATACTTATTGATGAGGCAGCAATTGCCCTCTTTTGTGTAAGGTGCATTTCTTTTGTAAAGGTGCATGTCTGCTGGGGAGGCGGGATGAGGCAACAATTACCCTCTTTTGTGTTGGGTGCGATTCTTTCGTAAAGTTGCATGTCTGCTGATATTTTACAGCATGTTTTTAGATAATGACACTCATTTCTAAAATAATATTTTGCCATTTTAGGGATTTAGAAAGTGACTCTGAACCAGAGGTGCAGAGGCCAGGAAAGAGGCAACGGTCTGCCCCCTCAAGGGAAGAGGAGTTGCCGTCCACCTTAAGGATTTGTGCAAATAGTTTGTATATTTCTTTACTTATTTTATAATTATTTTATAATTATTTTTATTTGTTATTTTTTTATATTGTTGTATATAGTTTTTATATTTCTTTACTTATTTTATAGTTATTGTTATTGTAGTTTTTATATTGTTGTTTTATATTTATCTACTATATTTACAATTTTGCACTAATAAAATAGTTCTAAAAATGCACACAGTAGAGATTTCCTTGACCTATTCCAAGCCACAATTCAAAAAATACACACAGTCACACATCTGAAGTGATAACCAAAAGGTCCTTTGGGGTCTCCAAAAAGTCTTTTAGAGTCTCCAAAAGGTTTTTTGGAGTCCCCAAAAGGTCCTTTGTTGTCTCCGAATGGAAAAACACACTTTTGTCTTCTCTTATGACAAGTGAAAGGGGCTAATAACAGTGTACAAACACCTCAAAAGAGTTGTCTTTCATTATAGACCAAGATAATGAATACAGTGGAAGTGGTAAACCAAAGGTACTTTGGACTCTCCTAAAGGTCCCTTGGAGTCTCAGAATGGAAAAACATATGTCTGTCTTTACTAAAACAGCTGTAAAATGTTCCTTTTTTAGTGTTTTGCCATGTGGGCTCAGAAGCACATCCCAGTCTGTGGTTTCAAAACAGTGTCTCAGGATGTCCTCTGTTTCAGGGGTCCATCTCCTGATGGAACGTGTGGTGACAGGCTGCCTTTGTCCCAAGTGGATGTATTGTGGTTGTAAATAGACCAGGTTGTGGTTTGACTTCCCTAGTGGGGGGAGGGGGGTAGATCTGTATGCATCACTCACATTAGGACACAGAAGGTCGATTGTCATGTCACTTCTTGTGGGACAATCCACAAACTGGTGAAAATCAGCCAGAGTAGAGTATAATGTGACATGATTAAAATCTCCAGAAATTATTATGACAGAAGTGGAGAATAGTTTCTGCAGTCTTTCTATAACTGTGTGTATTTTCTCACAAGCAGCAACTGTAAACACACACAGCAATCACGTGACTGAACTCACGAGGAAGATAATATGGCCGCAGCCTAGCGGCTAGCAGCTCCAGGTCCGGACAGCAGAAAGACTCCATGGACATGCCATGGGTTGCACCAGCTATTGTTAACGTAGACAATGAGTCCCCCACCTCTGCTTTTCCCGCAGGCTTGTGTCCCTGTTGGCTCTCACAGATGTGAATCTGCGCAGGTCCGTGTTAGCTCAGTTGGCCATGTTTCTGTGAACATAAACAAGCTGCACTTCTGGTAAATCCGCTGGTTGTTCAGTGCGGACAGCTAGTCAATCTTATTTTGCAGCGAATTTATGTTCCCCTAAATGACTGTAGGGATCGATGGTTTAAAACACCTCCTGTGGGTCTCTGTCCTCGCCTTCAGCCTCGCTCCAGCCCTGCAGCCCCTGTATCTTCTCCTCAGCTCGTCCGGGATATGGTGTTGTAGTCCAGTCTGTGCTGTTGTCTTCAGTGCCAGCAGCTCTTCTCTCAAATAAACAAAATAACTGGTTCTTGGTGTGGTTTTTGAAAGTGCAGTATTCATGAATACATAAAAAGTAAAGAAAAGAGGCTAAAAGAAGTTAGGAAAAAGCACGGTAAAGTACGGAATACGGAAATACGGAAAAGCAGGTTAACTAAAAGGATAACACTCTCACCTTTTGAATAACATCAAACATGTAAAATCAATTAAGTAAACATTTACGAAGAGGAGCGACTTTAGTAACAAAAAGGAGGAAATAACGAAACACACGCAAAAAGCAAGCCGCCAAGCGAATAATCGTGGTCTCGGTGTCCGATGAAAGATCATTCTTCTGCAAGATGGACCTTTATGGCCCGTAGCTGACCAGGTGGCAAGAAGAGGTTACTAGCACATCACTGACCCGCCTCATCATCCTCAAACTCTTTCTTGATAACAGCGATGTGGTCAACTCCTTGATAAAAACCTCACTGTCTTCAAGCTGCTCTTGTCCTGGTTTTCTACTGTTGTGGTGATAACAGGTCTTTGCACCATCCCTCGACCCTCACAGTTGTGGGTGTGGTAAGCAGCACCTGGAATGGTCTACACCATCTCACCTGGGCTCGACCCCTGGTCCTTGTGATCTGTCTCTTTTAGTCTGGCGTCTCTGCCCCGCTGGTGAATGAACTGAATGGGTTTTTTTGTTTGTTTTTTCATCATCACAATACATATAATGTCAGCTCTTGGTCTTGGTGCTTCGACCCCTGACCTCATGGCTCGATCAAACAAAATTTCTTAAATTAGCCCTGCCTTTGCTATGGCTGAGAAGCCTTTTGTAGACCAATTTTGAGAGGGTAATTATAACATTACCCCTTTTGACACATGGTCTTCCCCATGAGTCAGTTTACCAAAAATAAGTATATATTTGTAAATCACATTTAAAAATCGCAATGGCACTAGGCGGTAGAATGTTATCCAATAAACAGTGTATTAGATCAGCATGAAGAATTGGTGAGCTGTCAGATTTCAAGAATGATCTGTGTTTCCAGATCGCACCGAAATCGTGCATGACCCTAAATTCATACCGGTTGTCTGTGTAGATTGTGACAGACGCCAATCAGCAGCAAGGAGAAATAAATAGTGTTCTCGTATTGGCTTCTATCAAACCTCCTGCCTCAACGTACCGCAGGATTTCACCATCCCAAGATGGGCTTTCTTTGTGTTTCTCTCCAGAGTACCAAAACATTTATATTTATTTTTTATATGTAAATATGGCTGAAGTTGCATAATGTTTATGTTACAAAATTAGTAACTTATATTCTTAATAACTTAAATGTATGAAAACGTATATATTGCCATGAAAAAAACTGTGACATCCTCGTGCAGGGGTTATGTTTGGGCGCGTTGTTTAGCAACCCAGCACGAGGATGAAGGGGCATGGCGGATGAGGCTCAGACGTCCCAAAAGTAAAAAAAAAATGCAGAGGATATAGTTTCTGCATCAGTGCGGGGGTTTCAGTAAACAATTATTAGTTCGATTCTCAGAAAAAAACAGCGTTGGACTGAAACTGCGTCTGCTGATCCGCTTTAAAGTGGGGGGTTACATATATACAGTCCCGATCAAAAGTTTAAGACCACTTGACAAATGGCAAAAATTCATATTTTGCATGGTTGGATCTTAACATGGTTCCAAGTAGAGCTTCAACATCCAACAAGAGGAAATGGGAGTGAGACAAAACATTTCTTGAGCAGGCAATTTATTGAAAACAAGATTAAACTGAAACAGGCTGTTTTACAGCTGATCAAAAGTTTAGGATCACACCTCCAAAAAAACCCATAAACCCCCCAAAACAGAAATCAAAGTTCCAAATATGAACTCAGTACTGAGTAGCTCCACCGTTATTGTGGATTACTTAAAATTTGTTGTGGCATGCTTGATGCAAGCGTTTCCATGAGGTGAGTGGGAACATTGGCCGCACGAAGGGCCACACAAAGTCCCACAAAGGGACGCACGAAGGGCTGCACGAAGGGCATCTAGTGTCTGGAACTGTTGTCCATTTTTGTACACTTCCCTTGCCATCCATCCCCAAAGGTTCTC
>JBBPCY010073399.1:0-10348 GCA_037974405.1 Brachyalestes nurse | reverse complement strand
GGATGCTGAGGAGAGACTGAGTGTGTTGGGAGGAGGATGCTGAGGAGAGACTGAGTGTGTTGGGAGGAGGATGCTGACGTCTCACCTGGTTTTCGCAGGGATCAGGCATCCCATTATATAATACGAACAAAAGTAATGGGACGACTGACCATTACACCAAAAACCACATAAAAACTTGCAGATAAAACTCACTTTGAGAATGTTAAATGAAAAATAAGAGGCTGATTGCTGATTCTGTGTTTGGAGCAAAAATCTGGATAGCAGATTATGCATCCCCACTTTGTTATACAACATATTAAATCATTAATTCAAACGAATTCATCAATTTTGTAAATAAGTCAACATTATCATTAAAAAAAGATTTACCTTTGGTGTTTATAGGCACAGCACTGACAGTGCTATAAGGTTTTTTGAACTGATGGTCATCTGGAATTGCTGATTTGTTGAAAGACAGGTTGGAAGTTACCACACCCTTCTCGCTGCCCTGCTGCTGCACTCCAGCACTAAAAGCTCTGCACCCCATTCCTGAAGTGTCTTTAATCTGGGTAAATTTGTACGGCCCTTTACACGAAGTGCTAGAAGACTTGAAGTTGTTGTCCAGCGTATTTCCTCCTGACATGCTTCTATAGTTAAGTGTGGTGGCTCCGGGAAGGGCAGTTTTCGGTGTAGGTAATGTGGTGCATGTACTAAACCCGTTATTTCTGCCAGCAGCACTGCTATTACCAGTCCCATTATAAGGTTGATATGGCTGTACAAACGTGCCATGCTGTTTATTAGACATGTTTGTTGTGTTTCGACCAGTCCGTGTGGAGAAAACGGGTGTCCTGCTCTGTATACCACCAGTGTTTCTTGTTGTGGGCTTTGCAACAGAGGTCTCTAGAAGTGGGTCTGGGTCAGGTGTGTATTCTTCCACATTTTCACACACTTCACAAAACAAGTCGTCATCATCTGCCCCATCGTCCCAGATGTCATCAGATGCAAAAATGGAGTCCAGGTCCTCATCTGCAATGTCACTGAGGGCTAGCTCTTCTGTGGTTGGTTGGTTCTGTTTTTCATAGACCTTATCAAGCTGTACGCTATAAGACGTAGATGAAACTGATGAAGCAGAGCAAGAAACCAGTGAGGTTTTAGTCCCAGCTCCCCATCTGGAGGTCCCTGAAGGTCTTTCCTCTTTGGTTTGGTCTTGAAGTCGGTCATTAGCTTTAGATATGTTACACTGCAACCGGTCTGGATTTAAGATACTTGAAACTTGAGCCACTGGTGGAACTCTGTTGACTGGAAGAACATGCCTTTGCTGAATGTTCTCTGTAGGTTTTCCAGATGCTAAAATGTTACGGTGGCTGGGCAAGTTTCCCGAAGCTTCATTCCACTGGTAACCAAGCTGAGGGTCCAACTGAAAACTCTGCCTGCTTCTGAGCTTCTGCTGAAACCCTTGTGATGCACAATCCTTTATATCACTGCTGGCTTGCTGGTGATGGTAAGTGCCATTCATGTTCTTGGTGAAACTGACGCCTTCTTTTCTGTTCATTTGTTTCTGGGTGGAGCTGTCTTGAGGTGCAGAGAAAAGTTGTGGATTTTGAGTCATCTCAAACACGAGCGAATCGTCCAGAAGATCATCGTTGCTCCAGTCGTCATCAAAATCATTAGCACTGCACACCTGCTTGCTGTTGCTGAGTGTTGCTGCATCAGTACCTGGTTTGGAGGCACTGTGCACTCCAACAACATGATGACCGTTACTGTTATTGGACAGCGTAGCTGTGATGGCAAGCAGATTAGTAGCATTCGTTGCTGCATCTTCATTTGTTCCTGTACAATTTCCATTCACCGCTGCTGTGTTTTGGGTGAGTTTAGTCCTACCCTGAGAGCGATCACTGCTGTCCTGGCTGAGACAACCATTGATTTGCTGGGTAGAACTATCAAAAAGCAACTCCAGATCGTCATCCACCTCCTGGACAAGTGCCAGATCGTCCATGGCAGCAGCAGCATAATCATCGCCATTCGTTTCAGCTTCCTCCAATCCATGCAACGCTCCTTCAGCTTCAGTCTTGTTCTGCAGTGGTATTGTAGGGGTTTTCTCGTCATAAAACAGCTCCTGGTCTTCATCCATAATTTCCTCCGAGCTCCGATGTTTGGCCTGGAGATGAGTTTCATCCTGCTGGATCATGTTGAAGTCAAACTGCTTCGCTAGTCTCAGCAGATCATCCACAACATTTGGTCTGTGATGGCACAAAATACACAGTTTGAAGCAATTTCAGTGAGACGATGTATAGAGACATGTATAAGGTACACTGCACTCACTGGCCAATTTATCAAAAACACCTACAGTATAGATTCCGTTTGTAAGTTTATAGCATCTGACACAGTTTATCAGCTCTTCTTTAAACCAAAGGAAAGGGACTACCATGGATATTATTTGGGTGGTGAACCATTCTCGGCACAGTGGTGACACTAACATGGTAAGTACTATGACACAGTGTGGGGACTGTAGGATATTATCAACCATAGATAATAGTTGTTTTGCTTCCACAATTAATTTCAATTATAGACTAAATTAATTTAATTTGATGAAATAAGTTGCAGCTCATTTGAAACCATTTACCAGGCCCCCTTTTACCAAATATGTGTGCATAACATACTTGCAAGTGTATTTATCAGGCTAATCTACACCACATCATGTCAGCATAAATGTGTAAATAAGTGGCATCTGAACCTTGCTGATTTGGGCTTGGTCCTGGGCTCTTGAACCTCTGGAGTGCATGGAATGGCACTGTCTCCAATCCACTGCAGCAAAGAAGACTCAGCCTCCTCAGGTCTCCTGCTCTGAAAAAACACATAACAAAAACGCTTAATATATTTTTTAAATATATCATACAAAAAAAAACACAGTACAATACAATAGCAAAGATTAAAGAATATTCTGCTTTATTTTTTACCAAAATTATTTGCTGGATCACTTACTTGGCTTGATTCATGAAAAAAAAAATCACTACAAGAACTGTGATTTGTTGGAGGGCTCATTTAAATATTGTGGCCTTTCGCAAATATCAGTACTGCAGTGTATGTTTTGCATAACAACCTTTGGAGCTATCCTGTTGACAATTTCTGAAATGTCCGCCAGTTTGACAGCTGTAGCTCTCCTCCGGCCCCGTCCTGAGGAAATAAATAAATAAAGTCTATAATGAAACATAAAAGCACATTTAACCAGCCAGCCACCAGGATTCAATGTGAAAAACACTTGCCGTTTCTAAAGGGAGTTGCTGGCGAGTTTTGATCCCAGATAATGTCATGCTGAAACTCAGATTCATTGTTTGGAGACTCCACAGTAACCGAGCTTCTGAATCTGCCCTTTGCCGGACGGGTGGGTGTTTTGAAATCTGGTCAGTAACACACAAAAACACGACAGCTGACTTATAATCAAGTCAAGCAGGTTTATTGTCATTACAGTACACTGTGAAACCAAACAACATTCATCCAGGACCACAACATTCCTCCAGGATCATAGTGCAACCTGGACAAAATCAGAAACAACTAAAGACTATACAGGTGCAGACAAGAAAATATACAAAGTGCAAAGAGAGCAAGAGAGAGAGGAATAAAAACACACAAGCAACAAAACAACAGGACAAGACAACATTTAGCGCAGCCGATATTTAAATTAATACAGTATGACGACAGACTGTACAGTTTGTATTTCAGTTCTGAATAATGTGCCGTGTCTTCAGGAAGATTCTCAAAGCAGAATTCTGTAGTTTAGCTATATAACCTGATAACTGGATAAGCTAGATAACTTAAGCCTAAGGTGAGGAATGGCTTCGTTTTAAACTGACTGACAAATCCAGCTTGGATAAAGACTACATGTTATCATAACCACATTAACTGTACTAAGCAGAACAATGTGGCATTTCTCAAATGTAGATTTCTCAGTGCAGCTGAGTAATTTAACCACGTAAATGGTTTATCTAAATGGAACAACTAGTAACTGTTCTCCTGCCTTATGACTGAGACATTTTGATTAATGAAGTAAACCCCCAGTCAGTTTTATATTGTCTACATTTGTACACACTGTGGCCAAAGATTTGTAGACACCTGTTCATTCATAATTTTTACCTTGACAGCCTCTACTTTTCTTCTGGGAAGGCTTTACACTAGATGTTGGACCATTCCCGTGAGGATTTTAATTGCATTTAGCCACAAGAGCATTAGAGAGATCAGGTCCTGATGGTTCATTCTTAAGTGCCACCCCAGCTCATACTGGAAGGAGTTACATAGAACAGTTCCACTGCTCCACACGCTAGTGCTGGGGGGCTTTATACCCCTTTGTCTGCAATGAGTAAACTGTAAAGTACACAATATGAACAAAAACATTGGGACACACCTTTTACATGTTTTGGGCTAGGCTCCTTGCTTCCAGCGAAGCGCAATCTTAATGCTTCGGCATGCAAAGACATTTTGGGCAACGCCAAGCTTCCAACTTTGTGGACACAGTTTGGGGAGGAATCTTTTATAATCCAGCCCGCACAGAGCCCTCACCTCAACCCCATTCAACACCTTTGGGATTAACTGGAACGGAGATTGCGAGCCAGGCCTTCTCGTCCAACAGTGCCTGTGCTCATACATGCTCTACAGAATTAATGGAAACAAATTCACACACAAAAAATCCAAAATCTTCCAGGCTTTTAAGAAGTGTGGAAGCTGTTATAGCTGCAAAGGCGGACCAACTCCATAATAAACTCTATGTGTTTGAATGCAATGTCATTAAAGTCCCTGTTGGTGGAATGGCCAGGTGTCCCAATACTTTTGTCTATATATGATAAGTATCTTCTGTGCAATCAAACACCACACTAATGGTATCAGACGTACCTGGTGCACTGTTTGAGGGCTCCTGAGTTCGTGTTTGTGTCTGGTTGGGTCTCGGACTCCTCCTCAGTCTGTTTATTCTCGGTTTGCTTTGGACGAGTATTGAAATGTCTCTTTCCTCAGGAGTCGAACTCAAATTCTTCTTTCTGTCGTTCATACTGTTAAAACTTAACCATACCCACACAGCATGGTTATAAACAATTGTATATATCAATTGGTATTACTGTTTATCTATTTAATTGCAAGTTTTTCGTATTTCATCACATTTTTCCTCGCCCCGAGTCTACAGTTCCGTTTTGTTTACAAATTCAAGCTAGCCGCCAAGCTAAGACTGACTCCCATGAGTCCTTGCGCGTCCATGTAGAAGAGAAGGAGAAAAATTAACATAAATTTAATTTTGAAAGATTTTTAAAGAAAAAAAAATAAACATAAACTAGGATATTATCCCAGATATTTGAAAAACAAAATACATATATATATCTGTAGTAGGCTGGCATTTTTAACAGTTTGTGTCGCACCTCGTCTCACTGCGCATGCGCAGATCACATTGCTGCTGTTATTGTTATTATTATTATTATTATTAGTTGTATTTTTATTACCATTGATATGAACATTTTGTCATTCATCATTATTTATTATAGATGTATTCATATTTAATATTCAGGAAGAAATAAAGCATCTGTATTCATATATTTCGTTTTAGTTATAAAATTAATACATAAAAATAAAGACATACAAATAAATACAATAAAAATGTAATACAAATACAGAGCTAAACAATACTTTTTATATTTAAAAGAAACAATAAAAGATGAAATTAAAAGACCAAGAGGAATACATTCGACAACAGCACTGTCCTTCTTTAACTCAAGAACCAAAACATACATATATATATGTATGTTTTTGTGTAATATATATTACACAATATATTATTTATTTTTCGGTGGACACTGTTGTTTCTGAATGTGATGGCCTGGACCACACAGTCAGAAACAAGGCCTATCTGTCTGTCTTTCTTGTGTTACAGAACTTTCACCTTTCTGCATCCACAAATAACCCCCACACCCCTACCAGTGCCAGGCCTTTCATCATAAGATAAGTGGGTGCTGTCATGTATGTAAACTAACCCAGCCCTGAGTGTGTGTGTGTGTGTGTGTGTGTGTGTGTGTAATCTATGTCCACTTTATAGCATGTTGAAATAACTTTCACCTCATGTTCAGAGCTGTTTAGATTAGTTCATAAACATGAGATCTGTCTTAACAGTAACACATGATCTGCTATACAATATTTTCAAACAGGAATGAATAAAATGTGGCAGTATAACAATAGTGCTGCTGTGAAACACTCAGCATTTCCAAAAAAATAAATAAGGTAATATGGAGCAGAAGGATAAATCTAACTACTGGAATAAATTAGGAAAAATAAGATGATTGATGTACAATCAGCTTATTGTTGCTATTCGGTTTATGCAGCAGTTGTTATTGTTTGCTGTCTCTATACAGTTTTTTCATAGCTTCATTGGGTTTTTTTAATGATAAATGCAGTCATTCATCTGTCTAGAATAAAAGAGTGTTCCAGAATAAAGGAGTGTTCTAGAACAGAGTCCTAGAATAAGCAGTGTTCTACACCAAAGCAGTGTTCTAGAATAGTGTTCTAGAATATAGTACTATCCTAGAATAAAACAGTGTTTTAGAATAAAACAGTGTTCCTAGAACAGAGTCCTAGAATAAGCAGTGTTTTACACCAAAGCAGTGTTCTAGAATAGTGTTCTAGAATATAGTAGCATCCTAGAATAAAACAGCGTTTTAGAATTAAACAGTGTTCTAGAATGGAGTCCTAGAACAAAGCAGTGTTCTATAGAAAAGCAGTGATCTTGAATAGAGCCCTAAAATAGCGTTCTAGAATATAGTAGTGTCCTAGAATAAAGCAGTGTTCTAGAATAGTCTTATAGAATCGTGTCCTAGTATAAAGCAGTGTTATATAACAACGCAGTGTTCTAGAATTGTGCCCTGGAATAAAGCAGTGTTCTACAGCAAAGTGGTGTTCTAGAATAGAGTTCTAGAATAAAGCGGTGTTCTAGAATAATGTCCTAGAATAAAGCAGTGTTCTAGAATAGAGTCCTAGAATAGTGTCCTAGAATAAACCAGTGTTCTATGGCAAAGCAGTGTTCTGAAATAGTGTCCTAGAATGAAGCAGTGTTCTAGAATAGAGTCCTAGAATAGTGTCCTAGAATAAACCAGTGTTCTATGGCAAAGCAGTGTTCCAGAATTGTATCCTAGAATATAATAGTGTCATAGAATAAAGCAGTGCTCTAGAATAAAGCAATGCCCTAGAACAGAGGTGTCAAGCTTTGGTCCTGGAACGCCGGTGTCCAGCACAGTTTGATGGTTCTCCTCCTCAAACACACGACAATTAAGTGGTGAGGTGAACAAGGCGTTTCTGAGCAGTGAAATCACCAGAACGGCCCTCCAGGAGCGGAGTTGGTAATCCCTGCCCTAGAGTAAAGCAATGCACTAGAATAAAGCTGTATTCTAGAATAAAGCAACACACTTGAACAAAGCAGTGTGATAGAATAAAGCAGTTCTTTAGAATAATATAGCGTCCTACAACAAGGCAGTGTTCCAAATAAAAGCAACATTCTAGAGTAAAGCCCTAGAGTAGTGCCACAGATTAAAGTCGGTACAGGTCACCATGGCGAAAGTAACCCAGGGTAGCACTGCCCACCTCCCAGCGAACATTTATAACTGATCGCTCCGTCACACGATGATCAAACCTAACACCTCCTCGGCCGTGAAAGCTGAAGACGGAGGAGAGGCTGGGCCTGCAAAGGGAGACCGACTCCGTATTAAAGTCTGTGTGTTTAAATGTAATATCACCGAAGTCCCTGTAGTTGTAATGGTTAGGCATCCAGTACTTTTGTCCATGTAGGGTATATATTTTTTTACACCTCCTCGGCCGTAAAAGCTGAAGACGGAGGAGAGGCTGGGCCTGCGGTTTTTGTCGGGCCGTGTGGAGTTTATCACAGCCCCTCCTGCTGGTTCTCTCCGAGCCGTTAGCTCGTCGTGAACAAGGCTGAATTCATGAGCTAGCATCGATCCACGACCAGTAAATCTTTTTAACTGCTCGGTGAACACGTCTCGCTCTTCGCTGCGACCACTAAGCCAGCTCAGCACTTAACTGTTCTTTATGTGTCTGTCTACACTGGGTGTGTCCCACTAACACACACACACACACACACACACACACAATTCTGAGTAGTATTTTTGATGGATGACCCTCCTCTAGACCAGCAGGTTACCGAGGCCAGTGATTTACTGTACAGCTACAGTTTACTCTGCTCAACTCCTAATGATGTCATCTGAAAAAAGGTAGCTCTTTAAAAAAAATATTGTGGCTACTGAAAGCATCTTACATGCAATATATCAGAATAACGTACCTTAGTGTGAGAGGCACTTTTCCATATATAACGTGAGCGTTCAGACTCTGTAACTCCTCTTCCTGTCACAGACTCACACAATAATCTGTACAAAATCTGCTGATACTTTGTTATGAAATGTCCTCTTGGGTTTCGTCATTATACTTATGTGCATTATTATTTTATCATGATGTGGAATAGTCTCACCATGCGAAATATCACGACTTGTATCAATATTACTGATCTACTCCTAACCACCATTTGTGTTATTAGTAATTCACTTAACTGTAAGTTATTTATCTATAGTATTAATACCTCAGTGATGGTGTATATAGGAAAGTGTATTTCATTTTTTTATTTAGAAAAAAATGTCTAAACACAGTAGAGCTATTTGTGTTATTTGTATTGTGCTCCTGCTAAAATGCTTACAAACCCTTTTTTTTCTTAATGTAGCTTTTTTCTTTATTTTCTTTGTTCTAAATTTTCATATACAGGTCAACAATTTTTTTTTTGTAATCATCAGAAACCACAACTCACTTCTCTACACCAGTTTTTTTCGTGCTGATTTCAGATACGCTTTCAATATTTTCAGTGTGAAGTCAGATAGGCGCACACTGTGGCATAGATATAATGATCAGTGTCAGTCAGCTGCCACTGTTTCTTCAAAAACGCTTAGCATATGATTATTATATACTAATTATAGCAACTATCATGCTAACTACTAACTAGCTTCATCACAAAAACGGTACCTGCGGGAAAAACTAAACACAGATTTGAAATCAGCATGAAAAACAATACAAACTGTGTAACAAAAACTCTGCAAAAACAACAAAAAACCAAACAAACAATTAGATAGAAACAATGAACATGCCTCAGACAAGTGTAGCAGGAGGCAGGCTAAGGAAACTGTAAACATGAGCACTGGAACCGTGTGTGTATATACAACCACAGAGGTGATATAAGGGGATGCCAGTTAAACAAAATACTCAGAATTGTTAAATAAGGTCCTAATCAAGAGGGACGATGAGCTATAACATTATCTAGCTTGTTAGTAAATATGATTAATAAGTATAATATAATAAGTATAATAAGTTAATAAGTATGATGTAGTGAATATAAAGATATAAAGGTAAAGTTTGTACAATCTGGCAACCGCAGCTATGAAAGCTCTTGTGTGTGTGAGACTAAGAGAGAATAAGGTACTGTGCAAAAGTCTTAGACACCAGTGAAAATTGTACTTAAAAAGCTGTTTATTACTGCTAGAGTTAAGTTAGAGTTAAAAAATAATATTACAATAAATACAAACAACCTTACCTCAGTAAATAGTGGTTTGTATATATATATATATATATGTATAAGCCCATTTTTGCTCCATCAACTACCGGATTTACTTAAATTAGGTGTGTAAATCCACACTATGACTGGAGGACCGGAGCAGAAATCTGGAACTAAACCTGTGTTGTTTTATTCAGCTCACAAAAAATCACCTACTTTTCAGAAAGAAAAAAAATCTATATATTTTTTACTGCTTTCTCATTTGTTTGCATTTCGTTTAATGTTCAACCACGGCTGATTAGAACGGATTCAAAAAAATTGCATAGGCGCCTAAGACTTTTGCACAGGTTTGTAAGGTTTTATAATTCTTTATAGTCTTTGTGACTTTTAATGGTCATTTACGTTGACCTATAGCTTAACTGTAACTGGAGCCATAATAGTGTACAGATTCAGTACATTAACCATGAAATTAGTTAATGGCTTCAGTCTGTGATTATGTCCTCTAGGCCTCAAGTGTAAAGTAGAACTGCTCAGAACTGTCTCATCATCTTTCAAGCTTCAGTAACAGCATCTAAAATGTAGACATTTTTCAAGTGTGTATAGGTTGTACTGGGGGTACAATGCTAATGTATATTATATGGACAAAAGTATTGGGACACTCCTGTTTTTCAGGGTTTGGTTTAGACCCCTTACTTCCAGTGAAGGAGAATCTTAATACTCCATCAGACCAAGACATTCTGGACAACGCCATGCTTCCAACTCTGTGGACCCAGTTTGGTGAAGAACCTTTTCTATTCCAGC
>JBBPCY010073398.1:0-10349 GCA_037974405.1 Brachyalestes nurse | reverse complement strand
TGAATGCTAAATAAATATTTTCATAGTTTTGTAACAGATTTATTCTTTTAATAATTTAGTAATAATAATTTCTTTCGGTTTTCGGCCAGGTGTTTCCTCTTTCAGTTTTCTGTGCATCCCTAATAATAATATTTTATTTATATAGGTGCCTTTCTAGCACGCAAAGACACCGTACAATAAAACAAAGTACAGAAACAATAAAACCATAATAACACACAAGATTAAGAAACAGATTAAATTTTAGCAGTGCAAACGAATCAAAGAGAGAAAGCAAGCGTTAACAAATGGGTTTTGAGTGTGGATTTAAAGAGTGGGAATGAACTGATGTTTCTGAGCTGAGATGGTAGAGAGTTCCAAAGCTGGGGCACAAAATTCTTCCTCTGTACTAAACCCATTTACCCCATTCACTAAACGAAGCACTGTGCAGCCAGGACCACAGCGCCCGGGGAGCAGTGTGTGGGGACGGTACCTTACTCAGGGTACCTCAGTGGTGCCACTAACAGTTCTGGGATTCGAACCCACAAGTTCCTGATCGCAGGGCGAAGGCCCGAACCAGCAGGCCACCAGCTGCCCCATAGTGGTGCGACGGGCAGAGGGGGCAGTTAAATGGACAGAGCAGGGTGATCTGAGGGTACGAGAGGGAGTGGCAACATGAAGGAGGCCGGACAGGTATGGAGGGGCGAGGGTGCGAATGGCCTTGAAGGGTAACAGCATAATTCAGAATTCAATGCAAAACTTAACCGGGAGCCTGTGGAGCTGCGGCAAACTAAAAAAAGTAATATGATGGAAAGAAGGAGTTCTGGTAATGATGCAGGAGTCATAAAGCAGGAGTCATAAAGTATCGCTTTGCACATCTTCTCCATTGTACATATGGAGCTACCTTTAGTGTATAGTGAGCATATATTGTTAAATTCATATTGTTAACATTTGTGTCATTTTGTCCACTTATTCTCAGGAGAGATTCGGGGTTAGATTTCACTGCACGTTGTAAATAGATCTTGAAATCTTCTGTGGCATCACTCCAAAGATGGGACCTTCATTTTTAAGCGTGACTGCAGTTATGTGCTGGTTGTTATTTTAAAACTGTGCAACAATTAAGAAACGATACACTCTGTCTTCCTACACACACACACATACCCACACACACCAAGACGACAGGCAGTAATTAACCTCTGCCCGGGTCACATGGAGCCACTGCAGCGAAAGGTGGGAAGAAGGTGTGGATTCTGAAATGCAGCCGTTTTGGTGGCAGGGTGGTTGTCATGGCGACGCTCTTCGTCTGGGCAACGCTGTTGCTTTCGGTCGCTGTGGGTTCAGTTCAAGCCTGGAGGTTAATAAACGTCCTGAGAAATGACTCAGTCAGTTTGAATCTGCCTCGTCCTGCACGAGCCTGATTAATTACACAACTATTTAAAAAACACCACCGCCTCGGTGGTCCTGATTTGAATAATTAATTCGTTTTAATAATTCAACCCTGATTTTAATCATTCATCCCTTCACATTTTTCATAGCAACTAACGATTTAACTACACGATATCGGTAGTGTAGCTACAACCTTCTAGGCCCCAATGGATCAAAATTAATAGCAGTTGGCCATTCTATTAGTTTACTTGTTAGTCCTATTCAAAAATATGCAACATTTTTTAACTTAAAAGGAATAGTTCAGGTAAAATCAAAGTAACCAATCAAATCCACTTCTCAGATGTAGGTCTTTTGTTTAAAACTGCAGATCCAAGGCCAACATTGTTAAACACAAGAAGTCAATGGTCTCTATTAAAACACACCACCAAAACTTCTGATAACCTGCTCTAAGCTCTTTATTAAGGTGGAGTAGACTGGTAGATGTGGATTCGAACACAGTATGACTTATTCTTAGCTATAAAAAATAATCCTCAGCATTATAGGCAGAGACCTAAACCTACATGAAGATCTAGATTAATGATTTAGATATAGTTTGAGTGGGTTGAGGGACATTTTGGTGATGATACAGTTTAATGCAGTTTGTGCTATTTGGGTGACTATTAGGTTCTAGTGTTTGTTAGTAACTTTAGCATCACAGAATCAGTGCTAAACTAAAAAAGATTCAATGTTAGAGTACAATTAAGATTAAAGTTGAAAACACGATTCTGCAGGTTGTTTTTTATGGATGCGAGGATGAAATCCAAATGGTTTAAAGATTTTAGGGGGCCTATTCCATGAGACTGACTGCGATAGCCCATTCCCACCATTTACACCAATGCACAGCACCTACGATGTAAAAATAAAGGTGCTACATAGAGTAAAGTCACTGAGGAACCACTCCTAACTCATTAAAGAACCTCCCAGTGAACCGCACTGGAGAAACGTTTCAGTGAATTACATGTTTAAAGATTATGCGAAGGTTCTGGACCAGCTTTTTCTAGATTATTTAAACGTTCTAAGCCAAGAACGTCAAGGAACCTGTATTTATATAATGTACACAATGGTCTATTATCTTCACCATGTCCTGACTGGCTATAAATACACGCAAACTGACTGGAACACATCTAAACACTTACAAAACTTAAACCTTTGTTACAAATCCAGTATGTTGCAATGCAACCCAAGCCTGTGTACAGACCATTAGTCCACAAGCCTGTTCTCTGTAAACAGAGGAGAGTCGGACAGCACAAGTCATTGATCTTCTACTGGAAAAGGCCAAACTTTGAAGTGAACTAACAGACACTGCCAAGGTGAGGCAAACAATGTCAATCAAGCGGCTGCAGAAGAATTTTCAGAGCTGCTGGGGGGTAAATATGGACAAACCACACTAGGGCACGTCACACCTCTGAAGTCTGGGCCTGCAGAACATCACAGCTTTCTTTAAGGAAGCTCTGATTTGCTCTTCCACTGGTTTGATATGACGGCCCAGCCCCCTGTCCCTGGCTGGTGATGTAATCACTCAACATTATTTCAGTTAAAGGAACAACCCAGTATTTTCTTCTTTGAAAAAGTGAATGATTAGTGATTATTTTATAAGGATTCATGCAAATTTGACTTTGTTATGCTACAATTTAATGCATTTTAATGTAAATAATTTCATTGAAAGTGTCAATTATGAAGGTTTTCACCAAAAGTAGGTATAAACCTGCTATTTACAGGCCCTAAACTATTATTTATAGATGATCCACTTTCAGTATAAGCTTGATGGCCGGTTTGTACCCTTTTGTCCCCAGTTCCAATGTCCATAATATTATTAGTAAGAAGCACTAATAACTTGATAAACTAGGTTGGTTGTTCCTGTAAATAAAAACATATTTATATGAGGCACAGTGGGCCTATTTAAAGAAACTCACTCAACCCTAAACAGTGTAGTGGATAACACCACCGCCCCGGTTTCCAGGAGACTGGGATTCAGCTTTGCCAACTTTCAAATGAACACAGAGCAGTCCAACAGTCTCAGACAGGTTATAAGATGCATCATTTCTGGTACATACAGGAGAACCAAAACCTCGTATCTCCAAAATGGTAACAATTCAGAAGGGAATAAAATCCTAAACTTCTAATGAATGTGAGTGTAAACTTCTATACTTATATAATGACATTTCAGACCCAACATAGCACAGAAAACATCATACGACAGGTCAGCATATATAAACACACAATGAATGAAAAAATGTTCAGTCTCTCAGGTTTTATCTTTGAACTGAAAAGCTTTGCCTTTGTTTTTAAGAACTGCTGACAATATTTCTCTTTTCCAAGTAAAAATATTGTTCTTTAAAGCATAATTTTAAAGGAAATGACAAAACATCAACAGAGAAATGATGCAGTGTTTACAGAACCTGAATAATTCCAAGAAAACAAATCTCTTGTTCTCTCAAACAAAATGGCAATAATTATCTTTGAGGAACTTCTAGTAGAGTTTTACCATCCAACTGGTCTCACTGTGAGAGGAGAGTGTTGATTACAGCAGTGTTTTTATACTTTTCCTCATTAAATAAGATTTGAAATGGTTGTAATACTCAGAGATGCTGATTTAAAAATACATTGCAGTTGTATTTTTTCCAGAGCTGTATATAGATACAGACAAATAGATAGATAGACAGACAGACAGACAGACACACACACACACACAAATCTACATATTACACATGTATTCTGTGTTGTACTGATTCTGAAATGCATTGCTGCATTAGTGGTACATTAGTTTCTAAAGGTCATTTTATGACCATACAAGGATGATTGTGCTCTTATTTAAGAAGCATTTCACTCAAAAACAGAAATAAAAAAACAAGAATAACCAAATTTAAGGCACTGTTAAAGAAAACCCCTGGGCTGTTCATTTAAAGGTCATTACTCAGCATTTCTCCAGTTTAAGACTATTAGTCAGCAGAAGTCCACTTCAAGGGGAACAGTGACGTCAGGCCGAGGGTCAGCGTCTGGAGCTCAGATGTGCTAAGTGGTCTCACAGCCATAAACCCACCATAAAGCACTGGGAGCTCAGGAACCTGCCTCACTGAGGCAAGTTTATACACAAGCAAGATCAGTTACTGCAGCCTAAAATAGAGAGCACTCCTCATCCAGAACACACACACACACACAGAGCAGGGCCACTCACCAGTTGCCAGAGCCCACAATGCAGACCTTGGTTGCCATTGTAGTCCGAGTGACTTGTTTAGCTGTAGTGTTTGGAGGCAGGTTTCTCGTGGAGCTCCTTCTGTGCTGCTGCGGGCTGCAGGGCTGAGGAGTGGAGCTTATTTATAGTCCACAGGAGGGAGGGAGCTCCTGCAGGCCACACCCACTTCCACTCTCCCATTTATATAAGACACCAGGACAGAGGCGGGATGCTGCAGCTGAAACTGTACACAGCATTATTAACATCATACATCAATATCAAAGACATCTGAGCCCAGTATTTCTACCTCAGTGAAACAGTCTCACCCATAAACACAAACACTGACGGACACAGTTCAGTGCAAAATACACTTCAGAGACTATTGGTCTCAAAATCTTCATTATAAGTCTAAGTTTGGAGCAGAACCAAAAATAGGCCCAAATTTCTACATACAAAGCCATAGTGGGTTTTTTACTTTTCTTTATAGTGGTGGTGAATGGAACGTCTACAACGCAAAGTGCCATTTTGTTTAACACGATCAAGCCCCAGTAAAACTTGACTCTATTTGAAATTGGTAAATAAGTGGCCACAGTTCTCTGGGGACTATTTTACCTCACAATACCATGTACCTCTACATCATAAAGGGGTTTAAAATAAACTTTTGTTTAAAGTTTTCAAAGCATCAGGCGAAGTATTCAGACTCATTTAATCTCTCAACTTTGAGAGTGAACTCCTATGTGTCTGGTTCCTTTGACAGCCACTGTAAATTCTTTCTCTAGAATAAGAACAATTTCAACATTAACTCACACTCAATGACTGGAAAAGAGGAAATACTCTTTGAGCTAATCACTATTCATAAAACTCATGAGTGATAAGGATAAGATCAGAAAAAGTTATAGTAAGGTTACTTGAAGTCAAGTTTACAGCTACTAAAAACACACACAACCAAAACACTTCAAAACAAGTCTTTATTTTAAGGATTGTTGAAACAAGTTTGGTCCATAAAAGGAAAAGAAGAAAAAAAAGATACAATAACATGAGCTTCTATGGTTTCTTACGCTGGACAAATGAGGCAAAATGTACAATGTTAAGTTAAAAGGTTGAGAACGATCTAGTGTTGAGCACATGACACCTCTTCACCTCAACTTCATCTTCTCAGAAAAAGGTCTACGGCTTCAGCAAGCTCTTCAAGACCTGTTTCCACCTCATGAGCTTCATGTAAAAGTGATGGTGTGACGGGTGAAATGGTTTTAAATAAAAAATTAAAAAGAACTGCTGAAGGGTTTAAATGGAGTGCCATTACCTGAGAATGGACCATGATATAACCAACAGCAGTGGCTTTTTATATCGACCGATGTAAATTTCACCGCCAATCGTCTAGCTCTAAATATCCGCTTATATTCTCATAGCTTTGTAGAGCTGAGGTTCTAAACTACGTCCTTTATTAATCTACAACTAACTAATTTTAATATACTCCATATTGTAACATAAAAAATATCCAAGACAAATATCTACCCTCTGCAAAAATGATAGAAATGGCCCCGAATTTAGTTCCCATTGTGTTTCTTCTCTTTTTTCTATAGGCAGACCATCAGTTTTGAAACCTACCTAGAGTCTGTGCAGCACCATTTTGCAAAAGGACAGTTTTTCCCCCCCAAAATAAGGAGAGACTGTGCTAAGAGAGTAACGGAAAACTGTCAGTCATTACATTTTAGGTTTAGGATTTTAAAAAAATAATAATGAATCAATAGAGGCTTGCTGTTACCACCTCCAACAACATTCAGCTTACGCCAAGAGGAAAGGCAGGGAGCACTGAGGTAACACAGTCATGTTCATGAACCTTTTATATTCACCCCTAATGGGCAATTTCTATTCGGATGAAGCTGCATGTGTCATTTTTACAACTAAAAGTGAAAATCTGCTGTCCAAAACATCGAGGGTCACAGCCACAGCTGGCGGCTTTCAGACTGGTCTTCATTACTGGACACATCCTAACACAGTAACGATACAATACAACAAACCGTTGGCATATCTTTACTTCCGTTAGTAGCCTATGAAGGGATAAATATACAGTTTTAGCCATGACATTTTAACAAAAAAAATCACAGCCATTGCAACAATGGCACTTAGAAATATCTTCACTTCAAATAGGTTAAAATGGTCAAAGCAGCCCAACACAAAGAGAAGGTTCCCTCTCTACCTATCCCTAAAGGGGTAAAGGAAGCAGAGCAGAGGAATATTCAGAGGTGAGGCGGCACCAAACCAAGTCAGATCATTCCTGTTCAGCAGGAGGAGAACCTCTTACCCAGCTGTACCAGGAATGCAGGCAAACGAATTGTAATTTAATGTCATTGTGATTAGTAACCGATCGATGGCAGCTCAGTCCTGGCACAAACTTCACGATCCAGAAGCTTCTTCTGTCTTCCTGGGGGTCCGTTCTTGCTTAAGTGTTCCTGATGCCCAAGGCTTGCTCCAGCTCCTGTCTTCTCTGCTGGACCTGTTCAATTAAGCAAGAGTCTATTATTTCAGGGTCAATTTATAAAGAGCCAGGCAAGATATGAGTAACTGTACAGACTACAGAAATATTGCAGGGTAACATACTGGGTGCGTCTGGGTTCTAGGCCTGGAGTTCTCAATCCTGTAGATCCCTGTACTACATACAATCTAATGCTTTTGCTCTTCTAGCACACTTGATTTAACACACTGCCTAATTAATCAGCTTCACCTGTGCTGGGTCTGGTGTGTTAGAGCAGGAAAAACAAACATGCAGTTCTGGGTCTTGGGTTCAAGTTTTTGGATTTTGTTGATCAGTAGTAGTTAAACCATCAATGAACATCTTTGTTTTTTAACAAGCACTTTCAGGTTTGACAGTAAGTGGCCAAAGTTCTACAGTTTTGATTTACTGACATTATGGTGTACGTTAGGTTAAGCTTTAAGTTGCCTTAACCCTTAAAAATGTTTTTACATTTTTGATGTTTTTTCCTCTGATGTTTTTTTGAGGTTAGTCGTGCCCAAAAAGATCAGCTAAATTATAAAATAATCTTTATCAATAATCTTTCATGGTTGCTAGCTTGTGCTGAAAAATGGGCTGAGAGATACTTTCCTATTACACATTATTTAAGGCTGTAAATATTTGAAAAGAACAAGCATGGATGGATCCTGACCTTGGAGTAGAAGTAGCGACATACAGCCTCTTGAGCCCACGGCTGGAAGTAGAACTCGGCTCTTCTCTCTTCTTCTGGGTTTCCAACCACATCAGTCATTGTCTGTATGGAACAGGACATTAGTGGGACATTATGTTGAAACATTAAAAAAACATTGTATGGACCAAATGTTGGGTCTGTGTTAGTTTCACTTTTGTAGAAAGGTGAAAACGTCAGTAACTTTTGGTCATGAATGGCTATAATACATGCCCACCACCAAGAAACAGCTGAGCAAACACAGCCATGAGGACTAATGGAGGGCTGGGATGCCGCTTACGTAATTCCCACCATACAGATCGATTGAGGAGGAAGTTAAACATTTGATTTAAAGCCTGTAAGAGCAGAATACTGATCTTGGAATAATCCCACTACCTGCAGTACTCATTCAGGGGAGTCTGAACTAGAAAATGCAAATCTATACAAAAATCAGTTCAGACACTGCACTCAACCACAGAGCTTTTGAATGGCCTCACCTTCAGGTCCCTGCACTGAGACTGCAGCCAGTCATTGATGAAACCTTGAGGATCTCGGGCAAAGCTCAACATGAACTCTCTCTGGGTCTTCAGCTGATTGATGGTTTCAATGGTCTCATGGATCTAAAGGTGACGCCAACAGGATAGAATCAACATTCACACCATATACTTTATAGTACAATCATCTGATAAAGATTTCAAAAATAAATAATGAATATATAAACCATTACAAAGGTTAATGTTACAAAGGCTGGCTGGAGTTGCGAGACAAGTAAACTGGGTCAAAGGGAACAGGAGAAGGCGGCAAAAAGTGGAGGAAAAAAAATGCTGAGGTCTTTCTTGCCCAAAAGAATTGGTGAAGCGTAGCAGTTTCCCATCCTAGTGAGAACAAGCCTGTTCTCTTGGATCAAAAATACATTTAATGGACAAATGAGCTTGAACAAAACACGCCGTTTAGTTCTAGATGAAGCTTAGTCTAGTCTATGTCTGGGATCCTGTCCAGACCTTAAAACACAAGCCTACATAGGTCAGCTATCCAGAGTAAAACAATTACTCCTACTGAACTTTGCCCTGGGATCCATCAGGCAAAGTGCACTTATCCCATGCCTCTTCCTTTCAGTTGCAAAATGCCACAAAGAAGTGGACGTAACTGTGATCACTGAGGTTTTCTCTTCCAGAAATCATTATCAGACCAGTAATGGACCACAAACTCAAGACTGAAAACCTGAGAGACAGACAATAAGGATAAGAAAAAAAAAAAAAAACGATTCTCACGACACACCCTTGATTGGGTCATTTTCATTGTGTAACTTTATAAACAGACAAAATAAGATTCTGAAGCGTTTCAGCGGATGATGAAGGCTTTGATATATGCTGGAAAGGAACAGGGTGTGCGGCAAAAACAAGGCTGTGGACCTTGTACCTAAAGAAAACAGCAGCGGCCCGCTCTTCCCTGCAGTGCTGGGGGGGGGTGGTTAGTTGAACCAGAAAGAACAAAGACACACGAGACTGAACTCTCGAGCTGTTACCTTGGTTCTACAACGATAAGCCTCAGATCCTGCGTTTGCTGTAGTTACAGTCACTGAGGGCTTATTGACCGCAGCCCAGGCAAGTTATGGACATTTTATTCATAATGATGTAACTCATTCGGAGGCTGTAAAACTGTGGGTAGTGTGAACTGATCTCAAGCCACAAGAAATCTGTGATAAATCCATTAAGAATTGGCCCACGAGCCATTCCACTCTTCAGCGACTATGTTTCAGCTAAAGTTAATCAGAAACGATGGAAACGTTTTTTTACACCACTGTACCCTTAAAATCTGAGTTTATCCATTTGTCAGTCAATGCCACAACTATATCTCATAATACTTGCATTCACAGCCAGAATACATTTTTTTTATAATACTATACATTAACCAGGTAATGATTTACAAAGCACCATACAAAACTGGTAATGCTATATATGGCAACAACATGGCCTTAGTTTCTCTGAATTTAAGCTTCTACTTAAATAAACCCCTTCAACAGTTACAGCCCCGAATATAAAAAGCTTTCAGCCTAGTTTTTATGGCTTGTTAAATTCAAGGTTCAATTTCATGCAACAGGCAAGCTGTACTAGAAGCACAGAGCTACAAGGCAAAGGTGGCCTTGAAATCCCCAAGCGAAACAAATTTCACAACAGTGAATCTTTCCTCACTGCACAAGCTAAAAGAGCTAAATGACTCTTTGTAACCACTTGCTTAGGTTTGGGAAGGCAGCAGGCCGGGCAGCTCAACCTTGTAGAAGACAAAACCGACAGACCAGTGATCGAATCAGCAAGGTATGACTCATGCCTTCATGAGCCAACAGGGTAAGCACAAAAAAGGGAACAACAGAAGACACACGGCTCATGACTACTCATAAATGTACACTAGGCTTGGGCTGTAATATGGTATACTGCGGGATCTAAAAACAGCAACGGTATCAGTTTCAATACCGTTATAGTCATAAAAACAATGCACTTATATAGGAGACAAGGATTAAACATTAAATATAATTTATTTAATGCCTAAAAATGCGTATGCGTAGTTGTCATCACGTGACAGCGTGAAGGAGAAAGAGA
>JBBPCY010073397.1:0-10350 GCA_037974405.1 Brachyalestes nurse | reverse complement strand
TGTAATCATTGTGTCAAAAACAGAAGTATAATAGTAAATAAATATCGGTTCTGAATATCGGTTATCGGGCACATAAAAAATAAAAATAAAAAATCAATATCAGTCGATTACTGCTTAAAACTACTACTGATGACACAGGCTATACTGAAAACTACGTTTGCTATTTGAAATTTGCATTTTTTTTTTAAACTGCCATTTTTAATTAAAAAACAATGGATCTTCTAGCTTAAGTATAAAATACTGGATGACTGCAGGCTTCTTTAAAATAGTGATTTCGAGTACTAGTACAGAACCTGAAAACATCAACCAAAAGTAACACTGACACATTGAAATTACATAAAATACAAATAAAGCTGACTGAATACCTGTTATTCTAGTGATTAGATTTTTTCCTGTTTTTCTTAATTAAGTTGAAAAAACAAAAGCTTTTCTATATATTGGTGCATTGCATTCTTTTCCAACTCATTAGCAAAGATCAGAAAACCTGTCACAATATGCACTGTGTATTATGAAGATGTCTTCATGTATTGCGACATTACATTTCACCCACCCTTGTCTGCTTATTATGCTAATGGAAAATTGGCAACAACGCTCAAGAATACTGCATGTAGCTCTGAGGCCCAGGGGCAGAGTCACTCACCATAAAACAGGAAGGCGTGTGTCGCAGGGTGAGAATAGTAGGACTTGTTGATGGTGAAAAAGCATCTGTTACTTCCACACTCGCCAAGCCGTCCCAGCTCCCCAGTCAGAGGAGACCACCACACTATAAAGGGGCACCATTCTTCAGGAGGAGCCGAGATCTTCTCTTCATTAAGCAAACTGCTGTCTGGGAATGGCTGGATTTGTGTTAACTCTTCTTTTTCTTCAGGGGTGATTCTGTGTGCTGTGTGCTCAAACTGGCCCAGTTCCTCTACAACCTAAGCAGAAATATAAACCCCATGAGGTTAAAATAATGACAAGTCTTTATATTCATTTTCAAGTTCTGTTGGGTGAAAGCATGCCATGGAATGAACGTTTACATGCCAGCAAACAACTGGACACTGATGTATCCACTACAGTTCACAAAGATATGCTATATGGACAAAAGTATTGGACCATCCACTACATTTGGAGTGAGGGGAATGACGACTTCATCGCTTTAAGCTGTAGTAAAAAAGAAAAACTGTGATGACAAATGTTGAATGTGACATGGAAAGCAAATGACAAAATTGCAAAATGCAATGCAAGTCTCTCCAAACACAATGTCAACCATCCCTTTAAACAAAAGACTCCATCAGAGTGAATTGCAGGAGTCTACAGGACACATCAGGACTGAGCAGCACCGTACAGACAGGAGGAAGGTGATGAGATGAAGCTTGTTGTGGTTAAAGCAGAAGATAAGGAATACCAGTAAAGAGGACAGGGACAAGCTTTCATCCGAGAGTCAGTCAGTCAGTCAGTTAACCCTGAAAGACAATTAGAGGACAAGCAGAGCAAAACAGTGCCTGCAAACAAGAGGACATTCTGTTCAGACTGAACAAGCATCAGATACTTCCAATCCTGAGAACCGATCCTTAAAAATAGGGAAATATTAACAGTAAATGCGAAAGACCAACATTGTAGTAATCATTCAATTCAGTTTGATTTTTGAAATATGTATATTTTTAAATGATGGTGAGTAGGTGGGCAAAGGCTTAGATTAGACAGTTAAGACTAAACTTAACTTACACAAAAAGAGTTTATATTTTATGTATGTATATGCATTTACATCTTAATGTGAGGGAGTACGGTCCTACTGTCTCCATCACAGGCCTCCATTTAACACTGATATATTGGTCAGCTCTTAGAAAGGACAGGAGAGTGAGGCAGAGAGCAGAAACATGTTCAGGTAAAGGTTTTGCTCCAGGTTACATCAGTGTTTTAATGTCCCTTATACTGAACACAGCACACAGTGTGAACAAGCAGTCCTGGGATTCAAACCCACAATAGCAGGGGTAACTCCCTAGGCCACCAGCTGCACCTGGGGAGGCAGTTTGTGGGGACAGTACCTTAGTCAAGGGTACCTCAGGAGTTCGAATCCCAGTGGCAGTCCTGGGAGTCAAACCCCCGATCTTCTGATCGCAGGGGCAACTCCCTAACCACTAAACCACCAACTAGGATGTACGTGGGGGCACCAGCAACAGCCCTTTCCCCCTCATACTCAGTCCAAACAACACTTTAAAACTAAAAACAAGCTCCGGCTGTCAGAGAGCAGGGTTTGAATTACCTGGAGAGAAATGATTAGGAAAACCACGGCTGAAGCACAGAGACACAAAGCAAAGAGTTTTCTGACAGAAAGTCTCGCCATGACGAGAGTCCTGGGAGCAGAAACTCAGTCAGACAGGGTGACACCAGGCTCCACTCCACTGCACAGCCCCACAGGACATGTCACTGCACAATGTTCAGCTCGGGGCGTGTTGTGTTGATCCTGTCCGTCCATTTTTCCACGCTTTGCCTCAAACTTCCTGCTCCAGTGAGAGAAAAGCGGCCCCTCCGAACAAAAAAATCCCCCCGCCCTCTGAGGGTCTGTTCTAATCCAACAGCAGCTCCCTCCTCACTTGCTGACTGGTTTCTGCTCAATAGGACGAGTGGGTTTGCCTCATTACGCAAACCATGCATAGATACACCATCTAGTACTGGGACGCCTGACCATTACACCAACACTTTAATGACATTGCATTTAAATACATAGTCTTTCATATGGAGTTGGTCGCCCATTTGCAGCTTCCACTCTTCTTGTAAGGCTTAATACAAGATTGGTTTTGGAGTGTTTATGTGGGAATGTGTGCCCATTCATTCTGTAAAGCATTTATGAAGTCGGACACTAATGTTGGATGAGAAGGCCTGGCTCCGTTCCAGTTCATCCCAAAGGTTTTAGGTCAGGGCTCTGTGCGGCCAGCCAAGTTCTTCCACACTGAACTCCTCCATCCATGTCTTTATGGACCTTGCTTTGTTAAATTGTGTACAGTCACGCTGGAATAGAAAAAGATTTTCTCCAAACTGTGTCCACAAAGTTGGAGGCATGGCGTTGTCCAAAATGTCTTGGTATACTGAAGCATTAAGATTTGCTCTTCCCTGAAAGTAAGGGGCCTAGCACAAATCCTGAAGAACCGGTGTGTCCCAATACTTTTGTCAGTTGAGAATAAGACTTCTTTCAGCTCGGTTGCTTGTTTAAAGATACTCTCACTTCAAGGGCAAACAAATCATGGAGGATACATATCCTGTCTTTTCTTTTCTAATTAAAAAAATACATAGAACTCATAGAAGTGTATCAGATCTGTATTTTTCAACACCATTTTTTTGTGTGTTCAATAATCATCATTTTAAGTTATATCACATAACATTAATCCAGTTTGGATAGTAATGAGACATCACTTGAATCTTCTCTCAAATCATGTCCTTACCTGTTGCGTTTCCCCTCCTGAATTCTGATTGGCTATTGGTTTTCCCCTCCTGCACCCTTACAGGCTGTTTCAGGGGTTTTCAACTCCGAGTCCAGGACTGGACTAGGTGACTTTCTTTATTGTGACCAGATTAACATTGTCATGCTAAGACTGACCTGTACTACTTTCCTACCAGCATGCTTATTGGCTGTTTGCATCATTGTAATTTTACCCCCAGCAATCTGAGGCTTGTCTGCTGGGTCTCCCAAGACATCATTTGATTACCATCTTGCACTAATTGGTTCATATGTAAGTCATCCAAGATATGTTTGTGACTAATGTTAAATACATTATTATAATAAATATGCACCTGCTAGATTGGCACGACAGAAAACCACCTGGGAGGCTTTGGTTGAGAATTTCTTTTGAAGGAAGAGAATTACTGGATTCACTTGGTGTCTTGTTACCCTATGATGCTTGGTAGACCGATAACTGTCTGTCTAACCATATAACCTTCTCAAGAGTGAAATGGATCATCATTACCAGCAAACTTTACAGACTATGGGTGAATTTGTCAGACCCCAAGCGCCTACAGCACACATCTTTCCACCAATGATGGAACAGAAAAGATTACAGTTATAGTGACTCATCTGTCCATTCAAATTTCTTTATTGGTTTGATAGGTTGTCCAGTCATTTATCATGATCCTATAATACTTTAATTCAAAACTGAATATCAAGCCTAAAGTGCTAATTTATTTGAGACATTAACAATAAAGCCTTTACGTTTCCTCCTACCTTCTTAAGACTAAACATCTTTCTGCCCATACTATTACTCTCACCTTAGAGTGGAAGTGCTTCTGCCTCCAGAGGACAATCACCGACTCATTTCTCCAAGCCTAAATGGATCTTATTCTTATTGAATTTGCCTCCAGAAGGGATACAAAACCGTAGGCCTAAAACATTAAAGGACAAATGGCTGTGACCCAAAAGCACTGCCAAATGCGCAGGACAGCCTGTCCATCCTGCCAACTGCTAAAAGCACAGATTTATGGAGATCTGACACGGCCGCAAGAATAAAGTTCGTTTTAATACGATGCTATTAAAGCTGATGTAAAAGCTTTTGCTCTGGGCCGCTCGTCCAAATAACTTCAACAGAATGTCGTCATTTTATAAGGGGGCGGGAGAACCTGTTGCCTACAAAACAGTCGGCGTGACGCTGCATTGTTTGAGTTGTCTAAATCTTTAACATCTTTGTAAATTCATTCCTCTCATTTACTGCTCACCAAATAGAATGCAACGTTTTTCATAGTTCTGCAGCTGTTCATGTGATTTCATAAGGGGTTAAGGAAACTGGCTTTTTGTATGTGTTCGTGTGTGTGTGTGTGTGTGTGTGTGTGTGTGTGTGTGTGTGTGTGGCTTGCGTCTGCTATAGTGAGCACTTCCACAAGGGAACACGCTGAGTCATACCTGGTCACCTCCATGGCAACGACAAATCCAGCGATTAGTCTCCCTGTTTCTTCTCATGTTTTCAAGGACAAATCACTCATTTCCAGAGCCCAACTCTGAGCAGTTCACCTGACTGGGCTGTACTGCAGCCTGCTCTCAGCAGTCAGTTTTCAAAGACCTTTTAACTGGGTTCAGTTTTCTCACACTCAGTTTGACCTTTCCATGCTCCGCCAATCAACGTGTTCTCTTTTGGGAAAAAACAATCTTTACAGAACATTTGCATTAATTACAACATCATCGCTTTAACAACACATGTCTGGAAGCAAAACGGTGCCTCGGGGGCCACTAGGAACTGTGGTGGTGGCTTCAAATAATACAACCTTGAGTTACTTAGAGCTGGGATGCAGCGACCATCACTCCAAAAGACCTATTGCTATTAAAAGAGCAGGCAGTGGTTTGCGGCCTGTGACTGAATTTTTGGCTTGAAGAACAAAAGTGTATATGTTTTAATGTGTAATTCGGGTTGTATATATAAGCAGTGGCTTAATTCACCATATTACAAACCATCTATATTTCTGGTGCTATGATTAAAGCAGCAGTGTCAGATTTTCATGCAAACTTCAGACTCTCTTAATGTTAAGTGCCCCCAACTCTGGTTTCCAAATCACAAATCACTCATGCCTTGTTCAGGTCCTGATGCTTGGTTTTTAGAATCACATTATTATAACAATAGACAAATGAACGGGTATATTCAGCCTCAGCCTGGCTGAGGCTGGCCTGTTTAGTTAATAATGAGAATAAGATATTAATATGAATGTATGCATTTTCCAATGTAGAATAATTTCCCCATTTTTATGCATATAAGAAGACTCATTAAGAAGCACTAAATAATGGTGTCAGCAGGGCTTGTCGAGTCTCATGGAAACTCTTGGCTTTGCTGTGGTCATGAATGTAAATCTCACAGGTTGTCCCCTCTCAGGAAAGCAGTTTGTTTAGCAAGATTCTGGCTCCTCCAGGTTTCACTGCAGTAACAATGAATACTGGGGTATTTTGCTTATTTTGATTAGTCTAAATGATTTAGTTTAAATGGACTCACTCATGGCCGGACCTAGAGGTGAGCGTTTCCCACCAAAATTTCAGCATTGCCCACCCGAGTGACTCACTGTTGCTCTGGCTTGCTTGTGGTGGCCTGGTATTCATACATTTTCACTTTGGCTCATAATTTCAAAAAACAGCACAAGTACAAAACTCTCCTTTTCAAGGTTAAGCCCAAAGTCACTGAAAAAAGCACACTGACAGTCCAGCATTTTTTCTATTCAAATCACTGGCTGTAACAAATTACCTAATTTCTACAAACACTAGTGGACAAGGCCTGTTCAACCCCCTTCATGTAGATTAATCAGAAACCATTCTGTTCCCAATCAGAGGCACTGTCACTCCTTATAGCTGACATTTCTGTCAGGTATGGGCTGTTGGTAGCCTATAGGGCATGCCATGCATAATATTTTTTTTATATGCTCTAAAAAGAAAATGATCATTGCTTAGTGAATCTTAGAGATGCTGCAGTATTCACTTACAGAGCACCTGAAAAAGTCCTCCTCATGAAAGAGCTCTCAGCTTATGCAAAACATATAATCAGGCAGGTGGATCAGGCAGAGCTGAGTAAGTGACGCACCCTAAGCTGCATTTGTGAAGGTGACCTTTGTGTTGCCGGGAAAACATTTGGCCAACAAGGCCAAATAAATCAGCAATCACTAGCCATTAACTGAGACACAATGTCACAATGTCAGGATGTCAAACATTTATTTATTTCCTAATCAACATGAAGAGCACTTCATTAGGATGATTAGATATTCTTTAAAATAACAACAACAAATAACAACCTCTTCCAATGCCTCATTTTCAATCACTAATCCAGACCACATGTTTCCAGCCCTGCTCCTGGAGAACACTCTGTGCTGCACATTTCCCTAAAAGCTTCTTAGGGTTAAGATCAGTGTAGCTGGAAAAGAGACTGTTCAGTGGGATGAATCATCTTTGTGCTGAGACACTTTTGGGAAACAATTTCTCTGATTAGTGGGATCAGGGAACACACTGAAGTGTGCAAGACTCCGCCAGAACCTGGGTTGGGAACCACTAAGTCTGTTTACAGCTTGCATTGAGATGTTTCATGTGTGAATTGTATCCCTTTATACTTTGACTGGACACCATTCATGCTTTCCATAGTGTGGTTTTACATGAAATACACATCAGCTCATTTACTGTTTCATTTTTCTGTTTACTTTTAACTTCTGGTACCATGCAAATCTACAAGCTTGGCTTAGATACTTTTCTCAACCCAGAGCTCAAGAAGGCACTTGGTTTCAGGATATCTCTAGTCTTGTGCATCCTCCGTCCTGTGTTTTCTTAGTTATCTCCTGCTGGTCGCCGCTCCACAGACACATTTCCAGTTATATACATTTCTGCACATTTAGAAAACGCAGTTCATAAAAAACTTGTGTCAAGACACACCTTCGACCACCTCCAAAAGTGCTTTGAGTGATCTGATTGTAATCTGATCACCATGTGTCAGCAGGTGGAGCTGGTGACCTGGTGGTTAGGGAGTTGCCTTTGTGATCGGAAGGTCATTGGTTTGAATCTCAGGACTGCCAGTGGCACCACTGAGGTTCCCTTGAGCAAGGTATCGTCCCCACACACTGTTCCTCGGATGTTGTGTTAATGACTGGCGAGGACTTCACTTGGTGAATGGATTAAATGCAGTGGACAATTTCACACTGTGTGCTGTGCAGTGGTGTGTTCATATGTGACAAATGGACACCTAACATGTGTTCTAGGTATTTTTGCACCAGCTATTTTTTCTCACTTTTGGTCTAATTCCACCTTTTTGCTGGGTCTTCCACAATAACATGATTTCAACACTGGGAGAGTTGTCAGCATGTGACGCCATATTTTTTAATACTGCCACTAATGCAACCTCATTGGACAGTTCGTTTGGAGGAGAACACTAACTGCTAATTGTGTTGTCACCAGACATCTCAGTGAGGAATGGGGGAGGGGGAGAGACATCCTACCCACCCAAAGAGAGTGAGGCCAGTCACGCTGTCTAGGACTCTTAGCCACCGAAGGATAGCTGGAAGTTGAATTACCAAGGATTAACCTCGCTTTCTCCCAAAGACCCAGTGCTTAGACGGTTGCACCACTTGGGAGCCAGTTGGGACCCCACACCTGGCTTTAATTAAATGATATATAATCATCACAAACATGTAATGCAAGGTAATGTAATACAGTTGTTTAGCCATATAATTGTAAAAACAGCGCTTTTGGAAGGGTTGATTATGCAGACTGCTAAGCACCTCTGAGGTAGCCCTGAGTAAGGTACCATCCCCACACACTCCTCCCTGGCACTGCGTTCCTGGCTGCCCGCTGCTTCACTCAGTGAATGGGTTAAATGCAGAGAAAGAATTTCACATTGTTCACACTGTGTGCTGTGCTGTGTTGACATATGACAGAATGGTCACTTTACACTTTACCTCTTTTATTCTGTTTTTTGAAGCTTATTAATGACTTTTCAGCCAGTCACTGTGGCACCAGTGAGGAAAATGTAATTGTGTGTATCGTCATTTTCTGGAAGAAAGAATTCCATGTTTATTATTGTAATAATGTTTTTTATTAATATAGAAAAGAGCCATTTGTGTTGGTTGCTATTGGCAACTTGTGTAGGTGGCAACAAGTTGTTGCTTAATTAGATAAGTGCAGTTAAGTGGCTGATTACCAGAGGCCAGATTAGACCTGGTTACTTCAAGGTTAACTGATTTGCATTTTTGGTAGTGAGACAATTCATCCCTGTTCATTCTTGAATGTCATTGTAAGGTTTGCGTGTTATATGACTAGCAACTCAATGAAGGCCAAAATTCAAAGACCTGAATGAGAAATAACTGCATGAATACATGCTATAATACAGCGTTAACATTACAGTAATCCCTGTGTAAAGGAACACGGTGTGTGTGTGTGTTTGTTTGAGCATAACACATGACTGAAAGTCCTGCCACACAGAACGTCCTGTGAGCACACAACAGTCTGCCTCAGGCCTGCGCGTTAAGAGCATACAGAACGCTGCGTTTCTACAATAAGTGACATTCCAGTATATAAATGTCAGAGTGCTCGGAGAAGTAAACCCACGCAGACACACTTACTGACATCATGAGTCCTGTCCTTTAGCTCCTCGCTCCCTCCTCGACTCTCCTTCTCCGTCATCTGAAGTGCATTGCCGCAATTTGTTTCCAAGCAACTGTTTCCAATCACTGGAGTTGCCACTTTTATGTACATGGTACAGAGTTCCATTACCCAAAACACACACATACACACACACCCAAGCAACATTATGTACAACATATCCCCCAATCTCTCTCTCTCTCTCTATCTATCTATCTATCTATCTATCTATCTATCTATCTATCTATCTATCTATCTATCTATCTATATTAATATATATATTAGGGCTGTCAGTAGAGTAAAATATTTAAATATTTAATCGTGATTAATATCATGTTTGCCATATTTATGTTTATTAATGACAGTCAATACTGTCAACAACATTTAAAAAAATATAATCTTACACATATACATTCTGTAAATCTCAACTTAAACATTAATGTAATCAAATCAAATATAAAACCAAAGCAATTTGCCACTGCAGGACATTCACGTTTTATCTAGTTTATTATAGAAAAACAAGTTACCCTCGGAGTCCAGAGCATTGGGGCAGAACTATTATAGCAGCTGCAAAGACGGACCAACTCCATATGAAAGTCTGTGTATCTGAATGCAGTGTTATTAAAGTCACATTTGGTGTAATGGTCAGGCATCTTAAAAAGTAATGGGAGTGCTGTACGTGTCGGCTGGTTTTCGTGGGGGTCAGGCATCCCATTACTTTTGTCCATATTAAATAGCTCCAGGCTCGCATTACTTTGGTGAAATCACCGAACTTTCAAAATAAAAGGATTTTTAAAAACCTCTGTTAACGCGCGATTAAATAACTGTCCCCGTTAAGTAAATAACGCGCTAACGCGATAATAACACTAATAACGCGATAATAACTTTCCTAATATATATATATACATATATATGCAAAAAGCTATTCCCTGACTAAAAACTATTTAAATGGTGATTCATCATCATTGCTGCAATTAAGACTAAATTCATGTCCAGGAAACCACTTCCAAATACCGTTAGTATAAATATAAGCAAACACAAATGCAGTAAAAAATAAGAAACATTTCTGGTTAAATATAAGATAGCTTGTGAGCTTAGGATAGTTGATTCCAGATATCTTCTCAATGCGTGAATTTATTAAACTCCATCACCAGCACTTTAATTTAATGAAGGACTGGATAGCCAAACTAGGTACTCGATAATTAAAACGCAGTTCTCTTTCAAACAATCGCTCGGTATCTCACTATGGGAACGCCCTCAGGCGTGATAGACTATGGAAGCACCAATTA
>JBBPCY010073396.1:0-10351 GCA_037974405.1 Brachyalestes nurse | reverse complement strand
AAGCCTCCAGCAGAGGCTGACTCTTCATCAGCTGCAAGTTCAAGTGTGAGACTTGAGATGATCCTCTTAAGTTTTTTCCTAACTGGGAACTGGTTAATTTTCCCAGCCATTTTTGTTTATTCTTGTTTATAACTTCAGTATGCTCTTTATTTTGTTTTATATTTGTTATTGCATTTATTTCACACAATTAGAAAAGGGAGCTGTATTTCAAGTAAAATTTGAACCTGAACCTGTGTAGTTTGGAATGGGGGTGGGGGGTGGGAGGGCTCATTCATTTTACTATCTAGAAAGGGGGGCCCTGTAGAGAAATTTTGGGAACCACTGCCCTAGAAATAGCAGACAAGCCAATATACATATGATTTTTTAAGGCTTAATTATGTGTACAGTAAACCAGTTGCATCTTCAGTCTTTCGTGGATTTTTCTGAGAACCCCAAATAATTATTGTTCGCGGAAACCAGCACATTAGCGGAAACTAATTTTATGTTTATGTTTGGCCGCGGCAGTTAGCAAGGCAGTCAGACGCATCTGAACGGAATGAGCCTCTACTGCTCAGTGTCTTGCCTTGCTAAGCACCACGCCCAGACATAAACAACCCAGCATGAGGACTAAGGGGCATGGCAGACAAGGCCTGGATGTCTCAGCTTTTTACATGGCATTATATAATTTTTCATGCATTTTTGTGCTAAATTATTAAGAAAAATAGAATTTACTAATTTTGTAACATAAATTTTAATGTGATTTCAGCTACATTTCCATATAAAATATCATTATAAATTTTTTGGTACTGTCTAGAGAACACAAAGAATGAAATACTACTGTACTCAGAGGCGAGAGGTTTGAAAGTAGCCAGTCCAAGAACGTTATTTCTCCTTGCTGCAGATTGGCTGCTGCCCTGTGATGCATCTCTGGCAGTAGCAGTCCAGAATTTTCCCCAGGCAGCTATCACAAGTGTTTTTCTGAGCACTCGCGTTGTTGTGTTTTGGTAAAAAAAAATGCCTAAAAATGCCTATTTTTATTGTGTAAACCCTAAATATGCTGACAAACATGCTCCCAGAACATTTTAATTTCATTTTAAACTCAGTTTAATGCATAAATGTAAAGGTAAACCCGTATTCGCCTCTTTTCAAGGTAAATCCGTCTTTTAATTTAAACTTCCCGCCGAGAAATGCAACTGGGCAGGTTGCGTGACAAAAGTATTGGGACACCCAGTTTTCGGAGAATAAAACCTGATCTACTCGGGTTAAAAATACAAATGAGGGCTCGTTGGGAAGGTCTCCTGAAGATCTACTGAACTGTGAAGTTTGAAGTTTGAACATCCAGAAAAAATATATTTATTGCCACAAAAATGCAAAAAAGGCGGAGGATATGTCCTGTTTCCACGTTATTGTGGGAATTTCTGCGTAAAACTATGAGTTCAGTTCACAAAAAACTCCACGTGTGACTGAATCCGCGAGTCCTGATCCGCGTAAAACTGAGGGATTACTCTATACTAATTTTTTTAATTCCTGTTTTCGTGGGTTTATGAACTGGAAGCCCAAATTATGTACAAATAAACAACTTGAAATCATTTAAGTTGTAGACCCTGAATCTATAATCTATGAAAGTGTAACGTTTTGAATTATATTCTAATTTTTTGGAAAGGGTCTGTATATACAGCTGATATTGAACATGTCAACAATTTTCTAAATATATTTCTAAAGGTGCTATTGACATGAAATTGACACCAGATGTTGGTAACAACCCATTCAATCCACACATGCAAAGAAATCAAACCGCAGATGTCCATAAAAATAATTTATGTGTAATAAAATGGAATCTATCAGTAATTAAAAGCAATCCTACCACTTAGTGCAAATTAATATGATCTAGTTCAGTCCCAACTGATGGCCTATTGGTCTCATTACCAAGGTGTCACACAAGAAACATCTCAAGACCTATGCAACCTTATTGTTGCAAAATATACTAATGGCATTGGTTACAGATACAATTCTAGACTACTGAAGGTTCCAGTGAGCACTGTTGGGGTCATAATTCAGAAGTGGAAACATCATTTCACCGTAAACTGGCCATGACCAGTTGCTCTCCGCAATGTTTCAGGCAGAAGAGTGAAAAGAATTATCAGAAGAGTTGTCTAAGAGCCAAGGACCACTTGTGGAGAGCTTCAGAAAGACCTTGAATTAGCAGGTACAATTGTTTTAAAGAAAACAATAAGTAATGCACTCAACCACACAAGACTCAAAAGGCACTGCATATTACCCCAAAAACGCCATACCTACAGTGAACTTTGGAGGTGAGAACATCATGGTGTGGGGCTGTTTTTTAGCATAACAACACTGGCACACTTCATATAATTGAAGAAAGGATGAATGGAAAAATATACTGAGAAATTCTTGATAAAAATTTACCAGGCCATCTACCGGATGATGAAGATGAAACGAGAGTGGATGATTCAGCAAGACAACAGCCCAAACACAGCCAAGGAAACTCTCAATTGGTTTTGGAGAAAGAAAATAAAGCTCAGCCTATCACCTGACATGAATCCTATGAAGAAAACTAAAGCTTATAAACAGTTCGTAGAAGAGGCCCACGGAACCTTCAGGATTTGAAGACTGTTTGTGTGGAGGAATGGGCCAAAATCACACCAGAACAATGCATGCGTCTTGAAGCTGTCTTAACCAACAAAGGCTTTTGTACGTTTTGTAAGTATTAAATTAATTTCAGTAAACATGTTCAACATTTTTTCCCTGTGTGATTCCATTTTATTACAGAGAACTTAATTTATGGACATCTACGGTTTGATTTCTTTGCATGTGTGGATTGGATAGGTTGTCAGTGACATCTGGTTAGAGACAGACTGTCAAGACTGTCATATTTTGGAAACAAAATATGAAGAAAAGAGGGGTGGCTCAATACTTTTGTATAATACTGTATACTAATACTGTATACACTCTGCTATTTGTACCAAAGCCTTACTGCAGTCAGTATGTGAAATGTAACCTGCAGTAAACTTTGTAGCAGTGGTACTGTATTATAACCCACAGTGATGAGGCTACATGACTTTAATTTCTTCTGATCTACTTACAATCCACACTGTCCTTTAAACAAAGTTTGCATGCACTCTCCCCAGAAGTTGAGTGAGGCACGCCTGTGTGTTTGTGTGAATGCACTGGGGGAGAGTCATAGGTTCCTTATTCATGAAAAATAGATGTAGCTTAATTCCTCAGAGGCAGACATCATGTCACTGCAGAGAATGAATAAGATTGTTGTTCCCCTAACAATAAAAGGAATGCTGTTTTTCCCCTCAGTTCCAGTCCACTGGACATGAAAGAAAATATAATTAGTTGCATTTTTTTCTGAAACACCACATAAACCATCTCTCATTTAACCCATTTAATCCCAATGGTCACAAAAGTGACCAATTTTTTTTTTCTTCTGGAGGGTCCAGTATTGTTTCTGTTGAGTTTTGGTTGACAAATCTTGATTAAACTGTATCAAGATCATGTGACAAGTGTGAAAGGTCTACTGACCACACTTGAGAGCGATGCAGTGGAATGTGACTGTGATAGTAA
The DNA here is from genome assembly GCA_037974405.1 of Brachyalestes nurse. Lineage (NCBI taxonomy): Eukaryota > Metazoa > Chordata > Actinopteri > Characiformes > Alestidae > Brachyalestes > Brachyalestes nurse. Next base: position 6,781 of record JBBPCY010073396.1, on the reverse strand, counting down.
TGGTTCAGACAGGGGATTTTTGGGAGAAACACACCATTTGCCAGCAAGGCTGCTGAATGGCATAGCAGAGGTGACATTTCAAGGGGATGACTGAAATTCTGACAACCAGCTGGTGTGCCCCCCCACACCCCCACTGCCCAAACCAGGTCCTATCACACAAGCATCTCCCGCTCCATCTTGTATCACATGGATAACCACAAATCGCATCTCCCTCTCCTCCTAGCCGGGCACCTGCCACTACATGTCACACTACGCGGGCATGTACCATTCAATCTTACACCGCGCGGGCGCCCCCATCTCCCTTTCCTCAATGCTGGGCTGATACCACTCCATCTCATGGTGGTGGTGGAAGAGGAGGAGGGATTGATGGTGGTGGTGGAGAAGGAGGAGGAACAGGAGGGGTTGATGGTGGTGGTGGTGGAGATGGAGGAGGAACAGGAGGGGTTGATGGTGGTGGTGTTGGTGGAGGAGGAGGGGGGTTGATGGTGGTGGAGGACGACGACGAGAAGGAGGGGTTGTTGTTGGCAACAAAATGACCAGTCATTGAAAGTTTTTTTTTGTGTTGAGTTATCCACAAGATAAATTTAAAAAAGACTATGTTACAGGTGAGTTAATGTTATAGCTGAGTGTGTGGACTTAAATTGAGCTCCATGTTAAGGTGTGTCTCCTGTTTAGACTGTGTGTATTTGTGATCAGGCTGTGATTCTATAAAGAAGGCCTTAGCTTCAAAGTGTTTGACTACGCCACCTGGTGCCTTCCACATCAAGACATGCTAAGTTTGGAGACACCCCAATTGAGACAAGAGGGTTTCCCCCAATACAGATAAGTTGTAAAAAAATGACAGAGGCGTGACTTCAGTACAAACAAACAATTTCTTTTTATTCACTAAAAAAGATGATTTATCACACTGAGGTAAGAATACACATCATCTCAAACCGTACAGAGTCAGATGACCAAAAAAAAAAGGAGAAGTGATGGCTGCACCCAGAAACACCGCTATTACCCCAACTAAGAGGGCCAGAGCAAACAGCTGGGAGGGAGCATCACCAGTCCTAGAAAAGTAGTGAAACGGACACCACCCACACTCTTGAGTCTAATGCTTATTCACACTCAACCACATACACTCAAGGGCATAAACACTGCAAACCACAGCAAGATTGAAAGGCTTGTTACCACACCAAATAGTATTACAGTGCACAAAACAACCCTAGGACCCGGTAACCTGCCCCCGTACCCAGCTGCAGCACTTAGTACCCTGGAAAAAAAAAAGACAACGAGGAGACACAAAGTCAACTCTGGTTAATTAGCAATGGTGGAACAATGCTGAATAGCAGCATTGACAGTGTGCTACTGGGGACAGCCAACACCACCTGACCATGATACTGTTAAAAACAAGACAAGTAATTAGATAACCCCTTGTACATAAAAGGTTCAAAGACCATACCAATGACCAAAAAAAACAAAGGACTCACTAGCACGATCTGATATACATTACAGTACAGAAGTAAACTCATGTACATCAAATGCCAAGAGGGACAAAACAGCAGCAACAGATCTTTCTGTAAAACAAACCAGTTAAAAATCAGTCACACCCTATTGACAGATGCTGAACGTCTCCCAAACCCAGCTACATTATACTTGCATCGCTTTAGTTTACCTCCCTGCGCTTCTGGTTGAATCAGGAAGAACCATGAAACCCTTAGCACCTAGTGCCACCAACCTACATGAAAATAGGTTAAACATAATTAAAATACAACACCTCATACAGCTACCTTATGGTGATAACAGTCACAATGCTCACCTTTTGCCAGCTTTTGAGCCAATATCTAATATACAAAGTTTCCTCTGGGAACCAGGAAGCCAAGATCTCCCTAACCTACCTGCTAAGCCTGCTTATAAAAGGCTAAAGCATGGTTAGCCACTTGGGCTAATTGGAGGTGTGCTTCCAAATGGAAGCTATGGTGGCTGGTTACATATTCATTGTGGTATGGTATGATTAATATTGTGACACAATAATAAAGTTATGAGCAAAAAACGTAGCCATATCTAACTATTCTGTGCTTAGTGGGCACTGTCATCACTACTTTCATTTTAAGATTTCAAGTGTGCAAAGGCTTTATTGACCAATTTATATTAATTTTTTCAAAAAAGGATTATCCTGTTTCCCGTCAGTCACAATTGTGACCAAGTATAAAACTTAAAATTTCACCAACTTAACCAAAATAAAATTAAAACGTGCATAATGTTTGTGCATTACAAAGGTCTCAGGGGTAAAATCCATGTACGGGTTAATCGGGTTAATCTGCCATTCTCTCTTTCCCAATCTTCTTTTTCCCATCCGTTCTCTAATGCACTCTCTTGCCTTGTTTTCCCTTTTCCCCCTTTCACACCCTCATTTTCCCTGCTTGCCATTCATCAGATCTCATTCCCTTTTCTCTTATACTTTCTCTCTTCTCTTTTCTTCATCCTCTCATCCTCATCCTCTGTCTTTCTCCCTGATTCTTTTCTATCTTTTTCTTGTTCTTCTCTCTCTTTCTCTCTCCCTTCTTTTTTTTCTTTCTTCTTCTCTCCTACTCTGCCTCTGCTTTATTCTTCCTATTTGCCCTCTACCGTGTCATTTTTTTCTCTTTTTCTCTCTTATCTTCCTCCTCTCTACTGACATCTCTTTTCCATCTTCTGTCTTTATCATTTTTCTTACCCCTCCCTCTCTTTCCTTTATATTTTTCCTCCCTACCTTTCTTCTTGTTTCCTCATTCTCTCTATCACTTTCCCTCTTTTGTGGACCTCATCCTTTCTTTCTCATTCTCTCTCTTATCTTTTCCTGCTTGTCCTCGATCAATGTCTTCTTCTCTCCACACATCTCTCTCTTCTTTTTTATTCTTTCACTCTTTTCTTTTCCCCACATTTCCTCTTGCTCTCTCATTCTCATTTCCTCATCATATTTCAATTAATCTCTCTCTCTCTCTCTCTCTCTCTCTCTCTCTCTCTCTCTCTTACACACACTCTTGATTTTTCTCTCTCCCTCATCTGTCTCTCATTCTCTCTCTGCATCTCTCTTCCTTCTTTCACTTCTTATCTCTCGTCCCCTTGTCTCTCTGGGTGTTCTCCAGTGAAAAACAGTGCCTCTGTCTTGCTGGTAAAAGTAGAGACTCCTTTCTGATCAAATCCTTGATCTGGTGCCATGTTCGCTGTAGATGCCTCACTCTGCAGAAGGTCATGCTTTGCTCATTACATAGCTCACTTTATGCAATCAAAGACTCATTTGTGGTGTATCTCATCTTCTAGTTATGCAAATGACGAGGAATGGATATAGAACAAGCAGACCCTTACCAGACATAGTTAGAAAATTCACAAAAGAGTGATGCCATGTTAACTGATTTACTGCTCACTGGCAATCCATCAGACTAAAGCAAGCACTTGAAAAGAACAGATTTTGTCACATTTGTGGTCAGAAAGAAACATTGTGACATTGTATTGTACTATTGTATTAATATCATTCCCATTATATTAGGAGTGCTGCCACTTCTCCTCAGAGATTGTTTAAAAGTTTTGCACAGTTCCATCTCTAACACGTTATAGCCCACTATTCCACTTGTACACAATGTTTGATTTGGAGCAGGGACTGTTTAAAGATTCAATTATGTGCAGCGAGTGTATAGGGGGACAGAGCAGAGAAGCGAGTCACCTTTGCATATTGAGTGCATTCTTGTTATGATGTAAATTTGATGAAAAGTATATTGTTGTATGTACAGTCTTGTTTGGCGGAAAGAAAAAAGTCTTCACTTTTCTTCACTTTTCACCATTTGAAAATAAATATGATGTAACTCAGCCGCGGACTGGTGCCGGTCCGTGAGAGGGTTCCTGAGTCAGATCTGCTCTGATCTCAGCACTGCTGTCACTGCGTGCCCCGCCCCGCCCCCTCGACTTAACGCCCCACCCCCTCGACTTCATGCCTCGCCCCTTGTTTCATCATTCTAGAATGTTCAGCGTTCCTGCCGTTTGTCTCATTCACTCCAAACTTTTCACGAACACACACACGTTACGAGAGCTATCAATAAATCATGGCGTGTTCAAAGCAAGCGAGTGTGGATTCTTTCTTTCGGACGCGTCCATCTAATGATGCCCTTCCACTCCACGTATCACTACGAGACCGCTTTTTCTCAACTGACAGCCACGAAAACAAAGGACAGAAAGAGGCTGAACTCAGAAAACTCGCTCCGAGCGGCTCTGTCAGCATGCCTTCCTCCTTTCTACCCCTTAGTGGCGAGAAAGCAGGCACACACACCACATTAAAATGTTGATTTTAAATAATCCCTGTGGGTGACTAGACCTGTAATTTAATTTATGTTAAAAGTCAATTTGCAGGTTCAGCACCATTTGGCAGTGTTCAAAAGTGTAGTTTACAAAAAACCCCATAAAACAAAAAAGTGAAAAAAAAAACCTAGGTTTCTTGGTTCTTATATATAGGCATATGTACATAATAATAATAATAATAACAACAACAACAACAACAACAACAACAACAACAGCCTAATTACTGTATATCTGTATATTTGTTTGGCAATAATCTCAAATTTAGCCAAAGTCTTCCTGTTAGGTAATGTTTAATATTGTTCTTACATAGGCATAAGCCCTAATAATACTAATACTAATAGTAATAAGAGTAGTGGTAGTGGTGGAATAATAATAATAATAATAATAATAATAATAATAATAATAATAATATCTATATATAGTAATAATTTATATCTATCTATCTATTTAGCTATCTATCTATCGGGATATGCATTGGGGGTGGGGGGCGTCGTTAATGCAGGGCCCTGCAGCCCCAAAGCCTGACATGACTGGTCCCCAGGACGAATAAGTTTGAGAAACGCTGATGTAACTCTTTCTGCAATTCTGTCTGGTTATAAGCTTATAATAGTGAATACATCACCAAGAGTTACATTGTTATTATATGTATTGTGAACAAACTTACTAGAAACAATTTATATAAAAATGGACCAGCAATTCTAGTCCTTAGATTCCAGTCCTTAGCTGATTTCTATTAATTATGGCCATTTTCATAGTAAAAAGGTTGTTTTGTTTGGTTTAAACCAGTTATCATCAAGTGCCAGCAATCCCAAGAAGTGTTCAAGAATTCTGTTGGCATCTCAACTGTTAAACTTAACAATTGCTAGAATAATCATAGTAGTTAAATAGTGAAAAATAGTGCTGACATTGCACTATTAACCAGTCAACCAACAATTTTGTAAGAATATTCTTCATTTTAAAACGCTTCTTTACAGAATAAACACATTTGAAAAAAAACAAAACAAATGCGACTGTAATAATTTGAACAAAAGTGCTAACATTGTATTTCCGTGGCATATTGCATTTCCACTAGTTCCACAGCAGTTTGTCCTGTCCTGTACTTATCTCATCTCATTTATCTCATCTCATATTGTCTGTGTGAACATAACAATGAACAGGTTTGTTCTTTTTATGCATTGCATTTGCAAAAGACCAAATTGGCCAAAAGTCTGAAAACTCGCTCCACTGGAGCATTGGAGGCAGGCACTGCCAAGACTCTGATGGCCACACGGAACAGTGAAGGAAGAGTCTTCATGTTCAATGCCCAGAGCAAAAGGGTGTTCTGTCCTTCGGCTATGTCAAGGTAGTGTCTTAGCTGTAGTGATGGAGTAGTCCCAACATCCTTCTTCTGCCTCTTATGGTATGCAGCAAACAGCCCTCCTCTTCTCTGAGGTCCTCTTGCTCTTCTTCATCAACAAAAGGCACAGGTTGCTCAGTCTCTTCAGCATCTTACAGGATCAATTCTGGCAAAACATGTAAAAACAATAGCAGATACACAATAGTCCTGATTAACATTTGTGATTCAGAACACTTTATTATTGTTGCAGTCAATTACATCAGATTATGAGGGGAAAAGTTACATTAGACTCAGTAACATTTACCTTTAACTCTCCTATCGATTAAGGGGAATGGATTCTTTCGCGAAAGATTCAAGAGTGAACTAATATTTTATGTTAAATGTGGGGGGGTTGTCCAAACGAATAATTATGAAATGTGATTGAAGATTGAATGGCGGTGACGCCCATGGTTACATTATAGACTCAAGAATACTGTACATCCATTCAAGACACGGAAGACAATTTAAATTTATGACATTTATTTTGCTAACCAAACATGTTAGAACTTAGAAATACACACACACAAATTTAAATAAAATAAATAAATAAAATCACATAACTAAAAACTAGAATTTTTTTTACCCATTTTTTACTGGTAAAAGTCTTCACCTTCAGTGTATTGGCCTGAACTTACCTGAATATTTTTTTTATTCCTGAACAAATATAGTCTACACAACCAAATCAAAACAATTTAGGAACAGCTTTTTTGCATGGATATGGGAAAGGCTGCTTATCAAAATGCTGTGTATGTGACTGTGTGTATGTGTGTGTGTGTTTGATTTCTCTCTCCCTGCGTCCCAATACTTTTGGCCACTCCAGATAGATTTAATTCACAGTGCCTCTCAATTGGGACGTAACATCTCTTCAACTCTAAGGTCGAGCGTCCCAATACTTTTTTTCTCCTCTCCCTCGTTTTAGTCAACGAAAATGAAGAGACATTTTAGCATAGTTTTTATTTCGTTATACACTCAAAAAAATGAAACCTTGACTTTAATTAATTTTTTCTTGTCAACAGGTTCCACGTAATTTAATTATGAAACTTGAAAACAAATATTTCAAGGTTTTCTAACTTAATGGGGTTGTTTTAGGGA
>JBBPCY010073395.1:0-30884 GCA_037974405.1 Brachyalestes nurse | reverse complement strand
AAGTTTAGCCTTCAGGTGGGACACCCAGGTTGTACAGGTCTTAGGGTAGAGGCCTGATAAAGTGCAATCTAATTACAAGACAAAAACAGTTATCAAGAGCACCCCCACCCCACCGCACCCCTTTCCCCTTTCACCCCCCTCACATTTCTGTCTGCCCCCTCATATATGCCTGTCTAAAACCGGCCCTGCGAATAATTGAAAAAAGAGGCGAATACGGGTTTACCATTACATTTTCTTTAAGGGTAATGCATTAAACTGAGTTTAAAATGAAATGAATGGGAGCATGTTTGGGGCATATTTAGGGTTTACACTATAAAAATAGGCATTTTTTTTACCAAAACACAACAACGCTATACGCGGGTGCTCTTGGAACATAACCCCCACGAAAAGCGAGTGATTACTGTACATGCATCATTACTTTTAAATAGTTAGTTTCTCTAGATAATACTGTATTACTTACAGTTCAGAAACAGTGATTAAAATAAACACAATGACTCTTGATAACTTAAAACCATAGGTGAACAGCCAGAAATAACTAATAATATTCTTACCCAAATCTCAATGTGAAATTCTAGGTTCCATGAGTAGATGCATGATGAAGGTAAACAGTACGCATTTATGGTGAGCTGTACAAATGAACTACACTTTAAACAGGACTTGAGCCTGGGCTGAAGGATCAGCAGCGAGATGGTATACTTTGGTGAAATAAATCAATGTAATCAGCTGGGTTAAAAAAAAATCAAAAATAATACGGACAGTGCTTAATGGTTCATTCATCAACATTTTTTTCACACTGTGGACAAAATAAAAACAATTTAAAAAAGTAAACAATCCATGTTTATGTGCATGCTCTGTAAAGACACTTAATATAAAGAGAAGCTCAAGTGCAACCAAACCTGTCCAAGACAGAGTGGCCTACACGTTTTTTTTTTTTTACTTAGCACGCAGTAGGAGCAAAATCTCTTCAGGAAAATGATTTAAGTGGAAAGAGACAAAAATCCATAAATAACTTCACATTTCAACACAATCTTTAAACGAAATGTATACCTTTAGCATTTGACTTCAATGTTGAAGGTGTTTTGTGCAGACAGCCACAAGACAACATGGATCTAAATAAAGTTACGTAATCTCTCAACAGACGTGTGGTTTCTGACACGCTGTTATGTATTACGTGTGGACTGGCGGATATTAGAAATTACTGAACACCTCCAGACAGTTTAAGTGAGTTGGCTTCTTACAGTTTCTGATTCAAACCTTAAACGGTGCAGTGGTTATATTCTGGCCCCATTGAGGCTCCAGAGTGCAGCTACAACAGACGTGCTGAGGATTCTGACATGGTGCAAAACACATGGACTGATGTACAGACAAAAACGGCAAAAGGGCATCTACTACCTCCACACAGTCTGGGGTGAATTTACCAGCTTCTGGTTGGAGAGACAGAGGGTTTGCTGGGTCCCTTCCTCCTCCTATAGACAATGTGCCGTTATCCCTATTCAAAGTTGGCCCCGAAAGCCGGTCTACTTTTCTGTACTTTCACTGGGAATAACGGCACTCACCCCATCAATCCTTTTTTTTTTATACAGAAACAGTCTGTGCATTTTCCTTCTCTTTCGGCTCAGTGGATAAAGGCTTTGCAGTGGGCAGGTCCAGGCAGGCCCAGGTCATAGGCTCTGCCTTCTTCATGGAGATTTCGATTTTAGAAGCCATCATGTTAACAACACTCTTACTGACGTCAATCACCTGTGGAAAAACAGGACACACACACACACACACACACCAGACAAGCTTATATTACTTTTACTTATTTTTAGAGGTGCTTCAATAGTGAGTGAACAAATAAAATCTATAGCAGATGTGTGAACACCCCTGGTCAAACGTCTCTGACCCAGAGTCCTGCACTGGGTCGGGTACCCGTAGAAAGTTGCTAAAACAGGCAGATTTGAATGTTCTGGAAATTTTGATATGATCATGGATGAACGGGCAGGTGTGGTGGTGTACTGTGCGGGTGGGTGCAGATCTCCAAAGGTGCACACACTTTTATAACAGTACAGGTTTCTGTTGTACATAAAAGTGCCATCTGGTGGTAGAGCTTTAGAGTCACATTAGTGGAATTTCAGCATGGGACTGTGTTATAAACCAATTTAAAGTAATAAAAAAATATTAATGACTATTTAATAAATAATGATAGTAATAATGTCTGTCTGGCATTTGGTGTGGACTCACCCCCCACAGACTGATCTTCTGCTCAAACTCCTTCTCACCCTCAAAGGTCACACTGATCCACACCTGCCAGCAAAACACATCAGGAGAACACAATAAACATTGTATATTTTTACAGGAATCTTTTAACAACTGGCTGTCGGAATGTTTCATTATTTACATAGCTAGAGAGACTATTCCAACATAACACCGTCCAGCTTTAAACTGTAAACTCAGCATCATGTAGAAGCTCCAAACAGACACTGCACACAAGCACACACTGACCATAGTGCTGTTGGCTCGTACAGAACACAGCTCAGGGTTGGGTTTTTTAGCGTAGATAGAGATGGTCACTTGACTACCAGTCTGGTGCCAATCAAACCGACAAGGCACAGCCTTCTTTCCCTATGGACAAAAACAACAACAACAACAACATAAACATCAACTGCACAACTCACATTATAGTTTAACTACGCAATAAATACTTCGTAGTGAATGCTGATGGGAATGTGTGGCCGAGTTCTCTCACGTCTACATTCTTCCACAGGTGGGTTCCCTTGCTGCATCCCTCTTGGGACAAAAATGAGTTAAAATCTGATGTTTTCCTCCGACAGCAGCTCCAGTACTTCATCCTGCCAGGGAGCATGCACACACACATTACAGAAGTGCAGACAAGGTATGTTATGCAAAGCACCGAAACCTATAACACTGCAGAATATTTTTAAATCAATTTCTTCCAACAAATGAGCAGCTCCAGAACAGTAAAAATACAAGACGATAAACATACCTATTTGTGTTATTAAACCTCCCAACTGCAGGGAAAACAAACTTTTCAAACAAATGTTTTGCTCGGTTTGCATTTATTGTTCTAATTTGAAATTACTCCTTGTTATTTTAATGATCTGTTTTTGTATTATGCTGTTAAAGAACACTAATACAGAAAATCACTGTAACATTCTTCTATTACTGTTAACTTTATCACCAGCCTAAAGAGTACATCGAGCTACTAATGAAAAGTGCACCATGAAACATGCACGTATTACATAATAATAATAATAATAATAATAGCAGTAGTAACAATATTAAATGTAAAACAAACACTGTAACTGTAATACTAACTGGTGGTGGAATGATATGGTGACACAAATGACAACACGTAGACAACTTTTCAACCAATCAAATTGTGTAGGGGGAGCTAACTGTTGTATAAACTACCATTTCATGTCTGTGTTCGTGTTCTCACCCTTCATGAAAGACAGGTCCTCCTGGATGATACAAGCACGTCTCATCATCACTATTCAGTCCAGAGAATGTCTGCAATGCGTACACACACACACACACACTGTCAACTCAGCACAAAAACACAACACACACACACACTAAAGCATGAGCACATGGTTCAGCTCATAGTGACTGTAACGTGCACAGCATACCTTACAACAGCCTCCATTTTTACATGTCGTTCCAATTTTCACCTCATTCTCCTCTTCTGCAAAGCACACAATCACAAAACAAACCATCAACATTAACACACGCAAAAGCATCCATGCTACCGCAGCCAGCCAGCAGCTCTACAGCAGCTGAAGCTAAAGAACATTCTGCTCAATCCAACGGTCAGAGGTCATCTCTAAAAACCTCAATTACAAAATTAAATATCAACTTCACAACAGCACAACACAATAGTGAAAAGACATTAGCGGTGCAGTATGGAGAGGTGGTGAGTCTGGATTGGTACCTTTTTCTACACTCTGAGTTGTCTCTGCAAGTTTGAGCTTCTCAAGCACCTGTTGCAGGGAGGGAGACACTTTCTGCTGCAGGTCCACCAGTGGTTCCTCACCACTAAAACACACACACACACACACACAAAAAAGCAAGGCACTTACTACACAAAAGCAAGGCAGCTACTGTCCTGTGGAGGTAAATGCTGCTTCTAAAATGGCTTCAGATTCTTTGATTGCATCACCATGGTCCAGTGATTGGAGAAAAATTTCACTTCCCCCTCCCACATCAGATTACAAAAGGACAGGAAATGGAAAATGTTTTTGTTCATACCTGGGTCTCTGGATGGACTCCAGCGGTTTTGGAGCCTGAATGATATACTCATCAAACCGGGGCTTCAAGTCCTCCAGCTCCTTCTTCTCCCCGGAAGATTTCACCTCAGGTTTCACCGGTTCAGGAGGTTTCTCTTTACTATGACACCCTTTAGTGCAGCCCTGCAGCACAACACACTTAAGCTCAATTACCCGATTGTACAGCTGTGCCAAAACCTGTGTGCGTGTGCACATAAAAATATGTGTCAGGACAGAAATGTGCTGTATGTGTGTGTGACACACAAACTAACCAGAGTCCCTGTCAAATCACACACCCATACTTTCTACAGCAATCTTATTTTGTGTTTTATTGTTGCCCTTATGTCCAGATACAATACTGCACTGAATAGTCACTCACAGCGATGCTGAGGAAATCCGAGAAGTCCGTAGTGCGCCTTTTGCAACAGGACCAGCCCTGCATTAAGAATGCCAGTAAGAAATCAAAAGTAAGCTTTTTTTGACAGAGTAAAAACAAGAGCTAGAGGGCATCTCACCTTCAGAGCGTCATGAAACACTGGAACCCCGGGATGGAAAGTACACGCATCTGTAACAAGAACACAACACTTTTACATGGATTCCTACTCATTCAGTTTCTTGTTCTAATTTTTTATTTCACCTTGAATGGTGCAACAGTTAAACTCCTGTGACTTGCGCATCAACACTATGACAAGTTGTTTAGTAATAGTTCATATAGTCATGCCGAAGTCAATGCTGGGGTTAAAGTTTCCACTACTTGTTAAGTACATTAACCTTGTAGGTTCAGCAAATTTCCTGACACAAAACATATCTTGACTGACTGACTATGTTTGTTGCTTTTGGGTTTTTTGCTTAACTATTTGCTTTAATCATGTAGCACCAGTGTATTGCAAAGTGCCTGAATAACACAGGACATGGCAGTAATGTCTCCATTATTCTCATGGCCAGGACAGGAATGATTTCTCTCCAGACACAATTCCCACCTACAGCACCAAGAACACAGGTTCAGAGTGGGTGTAATGTGAAACATTTTGTTCCAGAGAATCTCACTAAGTCAGAATTGTTCACAGTGGTGGTGAATGGAACCTCTACAGTTTCCCTTAAATAAAGTATTTCATTAAATGGTTATGAATGCACTGCCTGATACGTTTTGCCAGGCCTTTGGTAAGCTTTTGGACCTAAAATTAAACCCAGTCATAGTGGAGTAGTACATGCAGCATAATGTGAGCCAAAGAAAACTGATTCACTTCAAATTCACTGTTATTTTACCAACAACATTCCGTTTAAACACCAATATCTGTACAATAGCTTCACTTTTGAGCAATATATTTTTATATTCTGCTATACCAATATATGCGAATGGATATATTTTTATTGTGTGTGGATATTTTATTATTATTTGTTCATAGTGATATTTTACTTTTTTTTTTTACCTTTTTTTAAACTGTTAAATACTCTCTTCTGTGCATTTGCTGGCGTGACGTATTCGTACAATGACAATAAAAGCATAGAAGATACTGGAGGCTTGAGATAGGTTATAACATGCTGTAGTTGTGTTAGACATCTGACTGCATTCACTACCACCGTAAAATTCAATGAATTAACACTAAACTCACTCTGAATTACTCATGACATTTGGGTTAAACTGAATTACCACCATCGATTTATGGTTTAAATCTGACTTCAGGCTCTTTAAAACTGACATTAGCCTTTTTGGTTTATTCTGGCTCTGATAACTGTGGTCCTCGTTAAATTCCATTGAGTTTTTAACCACAGGAAAAGCTTTAACATCCAACTAACGTCACTACTGAAATGAAAAACTAGCTAAATGTGAATGGGTTTATTTCCTCAAAGTTAATGTAGTTATAACAGTGAGTGTGACTGATATGCCGGTGTAATTATGTACTGATGCTGTTAGCATGCTGCTAACTCACCTTCAGGGTTGTTTTCTGGATCAAAGCGCTGCCCACAGCCCCTGTTGTAACACAGCACGGACATGGCTCGACACAAATGTCACACACAAAAATAACCAGGTGTACACAAACTGTAAGAGGTAGCAGGCTTTATGTCTCTGTGTGTGGGGATGGCTCGGACGCGTGTTCGAGAAACTTCGAGAACTTTTTTTTACCGGCTTCGTACGGGCGTTCGTAAACACTCGGCTAAAACCGGCGACGTGCGGCGATGTTCGAAATATTGCGGACAACAGATCACACACTATGTGGACAAAAGTATTTGGACGCACCTATTTTCCAGGGTTTCGGCTAGGCCCCTTTCTTCCAGAGTTTCAGTACACCAAGACATCCAACATGATATTGGCCCAGTGCATAAAGGAAGCACTACAAAATTTTGTGGAAAGAACTTCAGAGTGGAAGCTGTTCTCCCTATTAAAGTGTATGTAGAGTAAATACCAGCTTATCACGGGGGTTATGTTCCATCCAAGCGCTCCCGCGTATAGTTAAAATCGCGTTGTGATGTGGCAAAAACGTCTAAAAATGCCTAAATATGCCCCCAACACACTTACATTTTATTTAAAACTCATCTCCCTTAAAGAAAATGTAAAGAAAACCCGTATTTGTACTGTACCTTTAACACTGAACACAATGAATGTAAATACCGTTATTACCCGTAAATAGTCTGTGCGGTAATTCATGCATGCGCATTTTCTTTGGTATAATCAGGTAAATACAGTAATACATTCATTTAATTTACAGAAATAAAAATACAGGGCTTTAAGAAAAACTAAACAAAAAATAGAACACTCGAGGTGCTCCACGGGGGGAATTCTGGACTGCAGTCACATATCAGCAGCAAGGAGAAATAAATATGGTTCACGGATTGGCTACTTTCCGCGATGGACAGAAACCGAGACTCCTGATCAGCCTTAAAGTGGGGGATTACTGTATTTGAATGCCATGGCATTACAGTCCCTGTTCTTGTAAAGCTGATGAAACAGAGTACCAAACACATTTTCTTCTCAACTGTCCAGACAAACACATCTCAGCTCTACAGCTCTTTAAAAATCCATCCTATTCTTGATATTGTTGTCACAATTATTGCTACCTACCTTAATAATTGCATTTTTTGGCACACTTAACTAGAACACAGTATCTGTCACTGTATACATTCAAACTTGTATTGTAGCTGCTTTTGTCGACTGCATTTTATGTTGTCTTGTCCTTTTATATTGTATTAGTGCTTGTGTTTTTTCTTTCACTCTGTGTATTACTGTCCTTACTGCCCATGCGCAGCTTTGTGGTGTTCTAATTTTGTTATTTGTGTTGCACCATTATCCTGGATAGTTACTTTCAAACGGGGTTGCAGAAAAGGGTGTCAGTATTTCAATTAGTGGATGAAATGCAACTGCCCTTCTGGTCACAAAAAGAGAACAAAAACATTCCTGGACACAAAAACAGAATCTCATGACTTTATCATGAACTATCAGCATCAACCCTCTGGTATACAAGTAAATAACACAGAATCGGTTAAAAAAAGGCTCATGGTGAATGCATCATCAACTAATTTTCAGGCAACTCATCCCCTCTGTCCCATTACAAAAACACTCCCATCTTGTTAGCATTCTAATCACAGGTAGTGACATCGCTCTCCAACTTAAGATAAAGCCCCTTTTTGGTATCAGAGCATGGAGGAAATTGATCAGGGGCCGCATTCAACAAATACAAATTTCCTAAATGTACTTTGTGCAGGAGCTAAAGCTCAACTTGTCTGTAATGGACTGTCATCCACAGGCTACATCAGGGCTGGAGGGACATGGAAAAAATTATATAGGTCAGTATTTCCCAGCCTTCAGACATCTCAGTATTCACAAACTCTTTCCGAAATGACTTAGAAGTGGTTTTTCCATAATATAATCCGAACAGATCTGATTAGTGAGAGGTGGAAGTAAACAAACCTTGGTCAAAAATATTTGAAATTTTACCTTTGATAAGAATTAACAGAGTAAAAAATCTATTTAGAAATAATCCAGGTCAGTTTTTTTTCTGATTACCACAAATATTAAACGGCATACATTTATATCTCTGCAGGGACCGCTGGTAGTGAAACAGGCCCCCTTCACTTAACTCCACATTAAGCAGTGGTAGGAAATTGTGGTGATGCATCTTAATGCACCCGCTTAGCAAAACACACAATCACCATGGTGCTTACTTTCTCCCAAAAATTGTTAAAAATACAGAGTCACAATTTAATGAATCACCCAGCCCAAAGATACATGACAATTATATCACTTAAATAGAAATAAGATTTAGCCAAGATTACATACTAGAATATTTAGGAGTTTCATGTTTTTTTGTGAACTGCATTGCAGAAAACAGTTATGAACATAGTTGGTCCTAAAATGCTTTGCACATTTTTTCTTTGGAAAGCTTTTGTGAATGCAGCCCCTAATCAGAGGACAAGCAGCTACTTGTTTCTTTCATGAAATCTAATGTTGTAAAGATGAGCTGGTCTTTTTCCTCCAAGCAGTTTGAGTTGACCAGGCTGTTGATATTTACACGTCATACTTGTGCACACCTATATAACTGGTTTGCATCCTTAATTACATCAGTGTATTAGTATGTGATTTTCGCAGTTTTTGTCCTGATCTTTGGAAAGAGCAATAAGAACTGGAACATGTAGTGAGCAAAGGTTGAACGTCAGAAAGTGTGGGTCTTGCCCTCGTTCAGCTCGTTGAGGCACCAAACCAGATTTCTACATCTTGCGGGCGAAGCATCCTCCTTTATCTTCTTGTTTACGTACTTCAGGACATCATCCATACCCTTGGGTTCCGGGTGGTACTGTGGCAGCAGGTATCCGCGCAGGTGCGCCTCCGTCCCGGGCGTGGCAAATCCAAAAAGGAAGCGCAAGAACAAATCCAGGTGCCCATTCCGGCTGGCTAATGCTTTGTCTACAGCCAGCTTGTAGAGATCAGAGACAGGTCTGTCCTTGAGCAGCTTGGCCACCTTGCTCTTGATCTGCTGCTCAAAGATGTTTTTGCCCTTGACCCGGAACGTCACATACACATACACGGCTGCCATGAACTCCTGCACACTGTAGTGAACGAAGCTAAAGCCCCGCCCACCTCGTGGGTACCCAGCCTGCAGCATCACTTCAGTTGAAATCCCACCCCGATTGGTCACGTCTTCTAGGCTCAACTGGTATGCGGACACCTCATCCTCATAGAAAACATCCCTTTCTTCCAGCATCATCTTCAGTGCAAGCTTGCCCATGCCAATCAGAAAGTCCTTGTCACTATCTTTCCACCGGGATGCTTCCAAACTCGTCCCAACATAGCGCTCAATCTTGCGGTTTGTCTGCACAATTATGTACTGAGCGTAGAAGGTGGTGATTGCCGGAGGATGTTCAGTGTAGCCTGGATTCTGGAAACGGCGTTCGTAAATGTAGGCCACAATCCAGCAAAGGAGAGGCAACTGGCAGATGTTGTAGAGTGCCGGACAGCGTTTGATGTGTTCAATCACTCGGGAACCTACAGCTGGATCCTTAGTCCTTTTGGTGAAATACTCGTCTTTATTTGCATTAGTGAATCCTTTCAGGTCCATGAACCTGCTGACATACTGAGGAGGGATCATGCTGGCTGCAACACGATGGCACGTGATCCATATCCTTGCGTGAGGCAGCAGAGTACCCTTGAACAAGCTGGTCAAGAGGGCATCAGCAGGAGCTACTTTTTTAATGTCACTAACATCTTGATTGCTCTTGAAGTCAAGTGGTTGCTTGCAAAGCTCCAGAGCATCAATAATGAAAAGGACGGGGCAGTCTTCATTGCTCAGAAAGTCAGCCTCCTTCGTTTCAGGGTAGAAGCAAGCAAGCATCTCCAGGAAAGTCTGGTCTGTCTCCTTGACCAAGTGCAATTCTCTGCCAGGAAGAGAAAAGACAAACTGAAAATCCTGGTTGGCATGCTCAACTGTCCAGTCCATGATGAACTTTTGAACTCCCACAGTCAGCCCGATGGCTGGAACCCCAGTCATCAAGACAATCCTGACACGGTCTTCACCTTCCAGGGGACGGAAGATGTCGTTTGCTCGGATGGGGGTTCCCTCCTTGCTGGGAAAGCTGGGCTTGTGGACTTCATGCTCAGTGTTGATGTAGCAGTCCCCACCAATAAAGATGGGCGGCTCTGCATAAACGTGGCTGACAAAGCGCTGTTGACCTGGCCGACAGGTGCCTTCATATAAGTTGTAATAGCGTCTTGTGTGGTTGTTCTTCAAGTCATGCTGGAGCACAGCTGGCGGAAGATAGAGAAAAGCGATTAACTCGACTGCTCAGGAAAACTCTCCATTACTCAAGCTGTTCCATGTAAGTTTGATGTGTACTATCAGAGACATGAGATGGTTAGAGAGTGGTCATTACAGAGTAAACTCATGACTGTCTGCAAATTAATTAATTCTCCTATTACAGAAAAACAATGACCTGTTCTCAGTTGAGCTTTGGTGAGACAATTGTAGAATTAGAAAAAAAACAACAAATAAGTACAGGTTTTGGTTTCTTTCATCCACTCTACCTCTCTCGCAAGTTTTCTCCAGCTCATCAGCAAATCTTTGTTTGTTGATGCCCTGCAGTACTCGGATGGCAATGTGCACCGCCTCTCCTTTCCCGCAGCGCTCCAACAGCCGGTCGACGACATCCAGTACATCACTCTCCTCTAGCTGGGAGAACTCAAATTCATTCTTATACTGGTTGCACAGACTGCGCTTGAACCACAGCAGCTCCGCAGGAGTCAGCTTACTCAGACTCAGCTGCATGGCCTATCAAAAAAAACAACAAACACACACACCCTACTTATGCACTGTACTTATTACATATTTTACTTATATGCATTTGGTTGATGCTCTTATTTATAGAGTGTTGTTACTGCTCATATAAAAAGCTGTAAGCTAACATTGTATTAGGAGTCTTGTCCAGGGACTATTTATTTTTACTGTTCCTGAAGAGTGTTTGCAGTGTGACAGGGCACATTATCCTACTGAAAGAGGACCCTGCCATTAGGCAGCACAGTCATCATGAAGGGGTGTACTTGGTCTGCAGCAATGTTTAGGTAGGTGGTCCATGTCAAAGTAACATCCAAATTAATGCAAGACCCATGGCACCCCTGCAGAACATCCCCCCCTTTTCGTTCATCCTGGTACCAGCTGTACCCCAGGTAAGTGCCACACATGCCTCCGGCCAACCACATAATGGAAATCAAGTGAGTGCTGATTGTGAGCAAAATGCTAGAGTGCTCTCTCCTTGTCTCCTGTACTCTATAGAAATCAGGTGTCAGCAAGTGCCGGTTTCTCTCAAAGTTTCTTACTCCATCTTCAGGGAATGTTTCTTCATTTTCATTGCCTTCGACCTGTTCACTAGGGGCTCGGACCAGCATTCTGTAAAACTGCTATGCAACAGTTCCAGCTGTCAAACGAACTGTATAAATACGTCTGCTATACACTTGCTGCGTACATCATCTTTGCTGAATCAAACGCTCAGAACCTTTAAATTCTACACCCAATGTTTCAAATTACATCTTTGCAATGTGGATATGATGAACAGATCAGTAGAAATGCCCCAAAAATATTTTGGATAACAACTTGTTGCAGTAAAATAATTTTTGCTTCTCCTGTAAAATTACACACCGTAATTCTTTTATCTCCCAGTCCCTACCTTAAATATGTAGGGCAGAGTCAGGGTCAGGTGTACGATTCCTGACTGCAAGCCAACACCCTCCGGTGGTGGGGGGAGATTCTGCTGGGGTTCTGGTGGGGTCACCTCCATCATTACTTGAGACACCATTCTACGTCGTCTCTCCCTCTCTCTCACAGAATCATACTCCTCATCCACATCATCCACCCTTGACCCCACTGCCTGTTGCTCACGCCTGAGAGAGAAAGACAAAGAGAGGGGAGAGAGAGATAAAAAGAAAGAATGAAAGAGAAAGAGACAGAGACGTGGGAGGGGGAACATTATGGTAATTGCAAGAACATATTCAGAAGATAATTCTTTATGTAATTAAGCAGGAGCAACATAGAAACAACTGTCCAGACCTAGACCTTTTCAGGCTAAATATTTAACAAAGAACCATTCACATCTAATCCAATGGTCTAGCTTTGACTGTAACCATGATGCTCTGATTGGTCGGCTTGCTTTTTATCAAGGCAGAATGCTGAACTGACTGAGTAAAGTCTGACACAGCCCCACATTAGTGTGTTCTCACTCTTTTTACAATGAATCTCTCGTTTACTGTCTCTGGAGGAAACTACAGTCAGTGGTCAACTAGGCATTTGGGACCAGCATGTTACAGTACAGTGGGTGGGAAGGGGGCAGAATTTATTCTACAGGCCCACTCACATCACTGTGCATTTACATTCTGAGGTTTTGGATCTAAAGGCCATCTACAGGCAACTTTAACCTCAGACCAGCTCCGCTTCATCTCCTCTAGGGCTTCCATGGCTCATCTGGTTTTACTGACTGTCTTTAAAAGGGAAACAGTATTGTTTCACATACAACATTGAACTGTTGGGGGGAGGAAGCAGAACGAGTGAGTAAGAACTCGATTAGTGGTGAAATATATGGAGGATCTAAACACTGCAGGTGTGTCAGAAACCCGACTGCATGCATTAGCTGGGTAAAACGAAAAGGGCAAGGAGCAGCATGCAACATAATCCAACACGCCTAGATGCCTTCATAGCTTTCCTTTTCTCTCTGAAAGCTACGTAAACATGAACAAACTATCACACTCAAACCACATCCAGGTCTTCATTGAAGCAGTCTGACTTACAGTCTGAGTTATAAAAATCATTTTGTGTGTGTTATCATTATGTTTGTGCGAATGTGTGTTTACCCCAGTTCATTGAGATACGCCCCCTCTTTGTGGATGCTGGATTGTTGTTGAGTGAGTGCTGTGATGCCGGTCTCCGGTGAGTCTGGGCGAAACAGCCTGACCCTGTAACACATACACACATGCTCATTCCTGCATCTTTCATGGATGTGTAGGATATAAGGATGTAAAAACTTATTTACAGAGGAACTGCTGGAGCCCAGTCACTAAATAAGCCTTGCTTAACATTAATTAATGGACTTGTGACCACATTAAACTGTTTGATTCCATGAGGCATATTGCTCCTATGCAGAGTCAGTGGAGTTGGATAGAATGTCATTATTTAAATATCGAAGTAATTCCAAATATGTTATATAATTTAGGTTAGCCGTTCTCACACATTTTGAGTCTACGGGCCCCCTTGTGAGTCAGAGTGTGTAAACATTGCCGACAGACATGTATAAAAGGACATGTGGTGTTGATTTTCTAGATGTAAGTATAGGTACATGCCCTCTATAGACACACATAAATGACACTTTCCTGTATACTGTATCATAATTTTTGTTTAGTCTAGAAACACTCCTGTGAGTATGTGTTTACCCCCTAGGTGCAGATGTTGCCTGCAGGCTGACTGTAACGGTGGGCTGTGGAGTGTCATTGAGTTCGTCATCACCATCATCATCGTCACTCCGCATTGAGCCATAGCTGCTGGGTGGACGCTCTTTGTTAATTCTGGGGTAAAAGGAAAAATAAATCACATGGGTCCACACCAGTACACCCACCACACCAAAAAAGTCCTCACACGCATTGGAATATTCGCATTCACATTCTCCCGTTCTACTTTAAATGCCGATTCTGATTCCGGCCTGAGAGACTTGGGCGTGTGAGTGGGTTTTAAAGCAGCGGAAAATTGTTTATCCGTGCGCCGTGCTCTGGGACGTGTAATATGATGGTCCGATGTTGTGACTGTGATCAGTTCAGGAATGAGACGTCTCAGGAAGGAAGGGGTGTGGCCAACTTAATTGCTTAATCAGATGTGGTGGTGAGGGGTCTGATTTAATTTTAACTTTATCAATGTAACTTTTTAATTGTACATGAGAGTGAGAGACAAAGATTAATCGAAAAAAAGAACAAGAAAGAGAAAACAAAAAAATCCATGTGTTATTCGGGGGCTGGATTATTCAGACAATGACATGGTTAGTGGAAAGACTGGGCGAGTAAGAGGCAGTGTGCGTATTAATCTCTTTAACACTATAACGTACCGGAAAATCTGAGGAAGTGACGGAAAGCAATGGAATATCCTCACAAATATAGTAATACAAAAGTGTGTGTGTATACCTCTCTAACTCCACGTCGCTGTCGTTGCCAATGTCACTCATGATGAAGCTGTTGGATTAAAGACACCTACAGCACACAGCTGCCTGTAAACTCAAAGAAAAAACAGGCTTACTTATCTCGTCGAATGAACGCCTCATTCCCGCATTTTCTTCCCCTTCAGCGCCTCTAAAGAGCTCAGACTCTACACTCCACACTAAACGCCCACAGACTGCCTAAAATAAACAGAAAATAAACTATACTTTCGTGTAAATAAACGGTTTGTGAACTCACCTCCACCTCGGCGCGGCCCTTCTTCCACTTCCTGTAGCGCGAAGACAACGTCACTACTTTCACTTTCACTAGGACTTTTATTAACTTCAAAACTGAACATTAATCATTTACCTCGAAACTAAATTTTTGTACGCATAAACCTGTACTTTAAACTTTAATTACAATGAACCTGAAAACTAAAGTTAACTTAAACCCCAAAACGGAACATTTAACGACACGAACTTCAAAACGGACCTTTTATGAACATGAACCTCAGCATTTTAAATTTAACTTATCTGCATGCTTTCGCCCTGCCAAGTGGCTTTTAAAGAGACTTTATTTTAGAATTTTTATAAAGTGATAGAACCCTAAAATAAGAGCTAAAACGCAGGAAAAACAATGATCTGATACTTGGTAAAAAGTTATTACTGAAATAAAAGCCAAGTTTTCTCTGCTTAAAAAAAAAAATCAAAATATAGTGGCTAAGTGAGGTTACGTAAATTATGTTAGAAAACATAAATGTATTGCTTTCCCACAACTTAAAAAAAAAAGAGCAAATAAAAGTGAAGGGGTCAGACAAACGTCTACATTTCATCCACCTTTAAATACACAAACTTGCACACAATCCAGAGGAACAAAAATTTTAATACAAATACAAGAATTCAATTTAAAAAGAGTACACAGAGAGGAAAAGACAAACAATTAAAATTTTATTATAAGGTGCAGATTAAAATGAATGAACTTATTTACAGACAGAAGAGTTTTTCCCTCTGAAATCTGCCATTTCTGATGACATCTTTTAAACCTTCATCTTGAACATCTGAGAGAGAGAGAGCGGGAGAGGAGAGATTGATAAGTAACTTGATGAGCGTAATCATCATGTACACTTTATGCAACACAACTAATATTCCTATCAGCCCCTAAAACAGACACACAAACACCACCAACATTAAAATCACACAGTCTATGAGAGACAAACAGGTGATCTAATAAGTGTGTGCATGCGCATGTGTGATTAAGAAAGTGATCCGGAAGATTATTCATCAAACATGCCCACCAAATTCAGGAGGGAAAGAAAAACCTGCCTTATGTATCATTCTCTACATACATAGACAATGAAAATATCTAATTGTTTATGATGCTATGCAACACTTTCCCTATAATCTAGATCCCATTCCAGTACACACTCTCCCCACTGTGACACCTGAAGAAACACCTGAACCTGATCTGAGACCAGTGCAGAAACAGCTTTACCTGCTGCACTTAAAGCAGATCGGAGGACAGATTCTGTTAGGATATAAAAGGGTTCAGTTTAAACCGCCTAATTTTTACTTCAGTACTTTCTATCAGAGCACCATTAAAAGTAGGTGGGCCGGTCAAGTATTAATTTAAAAACACAAAAACAATCTGTAAAAATGCAGTATGCATAATCTAAATACATTTAAAAAAATTAAACAAAATCAGTCTAGAGTTGGTTTGGTGTTGCTCCTGAGAATGCACTTCTGTCTGAACTCTACGGTCCTAACTGGGGGCTGCAGTGGGGCTTGCTGAGCCCAACATACCTTTCTAGCGCTGTTGGGGATCTTTGGCGATTTCCTCTGCGCTCTGTCCACCAAAGGAGAGCGGCCGGCAGTGGTGGGGCGGCTCAGGCGGGCACTGGCCGGGGACTTGCGTGCACTGCTTCGAAGTTTGTTGAAGCCCCTCTGCAGCCGGCTGTCCACCTTTCCGGTCTTCTTAGGTGTGTTATCAATCACAAACGCCATGGACTGCCTGCGCTCAGCCTTGGGGTCCAGACAAACACACACATCAGAGACAAAAAGAAAGTCCAGAACATGGCATCTCACCTGTTTGCTGGGTGGGGGAAAAAAACTAATGTTTTTTTAAAAAAATAATGGTTTAGGTGCCCATTCATACAAGACATCTTAAGCCTGGCTGCTCTGGCTCAGACCCCCAAGTTGGTTCCTAAACGCTTTGCTTTGAGGTGATATTTTACATGTGATGTACTCCAATTAGCGATGAGCCGATCCACGTTTTTCCAGTTCCGATCTGATTCCGATACATGACTGTCGATGCATCTTTTTTACTTTAATATAAGCATTATTTTTGTTGCAATTGTGCTGTTTGTTAGTAAGGTAACATCACAGAATAAATAAACCACTAAGCAGCTATTAGAAGAGCAAAAATATATACAATTACATTGAACTTAAAGGAATTTTAAATTCCAAAGGAATTTAGGTCACATTTCACAAAAAGGTAACAGCTGTAAAATTTTGTAAATATCAAAAACAACAATCTTGACCAAATCAAATAAATAGCAAGTATTATGTCCATTTTAGCAGCAACAACTGTGTAGAAAATAAAACGCAAAACTAAAATTTAAAATAACGGGAATTCGGAGACATGACATAAGCAAAACCAGCTAACAAACACAAAAGAGCCCCTGAAAGAACCCTAAAGAGGTCTTGAGGGAGAGCTAGGAGTCTTCTCTGATGGGTTGTCTGCTGTAAGTTTGTTGCGGTTTTACACACATTGCAAGTAGCCGTCTTGCTTTTTGGACTAAAGTATCTCCAAAATGAGCGACGTTTCAAAACAAGGCTCACTTAGATTGAAGTTGTCGCGGGTTCACGGTACGGGTGCGGCTTCTTGTATGCTTCTTGAGTCGAGTTTAAGGTCCAGCGCAAGCTGCGAACTGGAATTTAAAGATCAGGGCTGTCTGACCGATATCAGATTTATGGCTGTATGGGACCCGCTACCATATTGGATCGGGCCCATACAGCCATATATCAGATATCAGATTTATGGCTGTATGGGACCCACTACCATATTGGATCGGGCCCATCTCTAACTCTGATGATACAAAAATTCCATATTGCATGAATTGCAGATAACGATATTCCTTTAAACAGTTCCATCTCCAGTTTTTTTTTTTTTAAATGTGAACTTTCCAATGTGAAAGTTCTCATCTTCATTTCACAGAGCACCTGTGGACAGGACGGGGCCGGGTGCTCAGTCACGTGGTGCAATTAATCAGCATTAATTTCTTTAAACTCGTTGTTTCTTTAATTAATCCGACATTTAGTATTTGTTAGGACTTTACAATATATCATCTAATTGTTATTGCAGAAATTGCTTTCTGCAGTTCTGATACAACCAAGAAGTTGCAATATGCAAAGGAGCCTCAACCCAGTCACAGCTCCAGATGAGTTACAGACGAGTGTGTTCTGATGAATTGATATCATGCAATCCAACAAAATTCTATATTATTTCGGTCAATCTTTAGCCATTAATGGTGTTGGCGAATCAGTTTATAAGTGGGTGTGGTTAAACTGCTGTAGTCAGAATAGGGAGATATTAAATATGTGTTAGTTTTCTGACTTACCAAAAACTATGGTTTTAAAATGGGCTGTTTTTGTAGCTTTGTTTTAGAGACTTTATATAGACCCTGTAATCTTTTTGGTCAAAGGACTTGACATGTTCAGGGTCACAGATTCGCTTCAGTTTAAACAGTGACAGAAATAGTTCAGATTTCATTTTACTGATCATTTTTGCTCTTTACATACATAATTGTATATACAATATTTCCTTTATTACAGTATTTACGTGTAAAATTTGCAGCTACTTACAGGAGAGGGGGGTCTGTTCTGAGAGGAACGAAGACCCCGACTCTTAGGAGTCGCAGGCCGAGGGAAGCAGCTTACTAATTTCTTAGCCTGTAAAGAAAATAAACGAACAAAAACAGGCCAATCAAGAAGATTTCGGCATATAACAGACACTTCCACTCCAGTCTCTGTACACATAAAGCTTATACAAGCTGGAGACATCACAGGGATTGAGTTGACAGTTGAGTGGTTAAGAGCAGTAATTTTAATTTGATTCATATTGTAATACACAGCTGTGGATTGTGTGTGTGATTTGGTTAGTTTAACTAAGGGCTGAAGCATTTTTACCTCGGGGGTGTCCTGGTCCTGTAGTTGGTTGGCAGGTCGTTTGGTTCGCAGCGGGCTGCAGGCAGTTCGGACGTCTCGTCTTATTCCTGTTCCTCTGGCGAGCTGCTTAGATGAGTGGTGAGCTGCAGTTCCTGCACTGATCTGAACAGGCAGCATGCTGTACCGCTGAGAGGCATGGTCTCTGCTGAGTGGGGGCGGAGCCTGGGACAGACCATTGGCGGAGAGAGAATCCATCAGCTGACCTGGGACCATAGAGGCACGCCGGATCGTCTCCTCTGGATCTCCAAAACAAACGTCCTCATCTGTTAGCGGAAGATTGGAGAAGCCCAGGCTGGGCTGAAGAAGCAAGACAGCAAACAGTTAAACACAAACGGCCCTAATTATAGCTTAATTAATGACAAATTAATCATCCCGAGTTTCCTGTTCTTCACTGGTGCCAATATTCTGTGTAACTAAAAAGGCCAATTCACCCCCATGTTACAGTCTTTCAGAATGGCCGTGTAAATCATAAACATTATAGAACATTAGATTGTTATAGAGCATTACCGAGGGCTCTACAGCACTTCCATTTAAATAAACGAGCCTCTGACGAAACAAATATCCAATATTAAAGTAACAGTGGAGTCTAATCGACTGGGGCTGCACATTTTAGTCAAAAAGACAAAGCTCTCCAAAGCCAAAGATATAATTCTAGACTCAAGAGTAAGGTTATTTATGATTATTGATTGCTATTAATTTTTGCTGATGCATTAGTTAGGATGTGGGAAGTTTAAAAGGCTTATTAAAGAAGTCACATCAACGGTGCATAAACCAGTATTAAAAGTCTTAAAGGACTGTACATTGTTACCTTCTTATTTTACAAACTACAGTATAGTTGTTACTGTACAGTTAAAATGGATATATGTAAATGAACAAAATTCTCACAAGGCTGTTTCAGCAGCTTATGTTCATATATGGACAGTATGGAGTATGGTGTGAATGTTATGTTTTACATGCTACATTAAACTCATTGAAAAAAATAATAAATATGATATAAACCCTAGGGATGTGACTTTTTGGCAAAAACACTAATCGAAAATCGATGAGAACTATTCGAATATTATTCGAAAATCGATCCGCTCTGACGCCGGCCCTGCGCCGCACGGTAAAGTTTCTTCTTCTGTTATTTTAGCCTATGAGCTAAGAAGGCCTAGTCTACCGTGCCTGTAGGGAGTTTGACTGTCAGCGACACCTTCAGGCTGAATTAATGCATTACATTTAATATGGTTTGGGAAACGTCTTAATTTGTCCCTTAAGTGAGATATGGCTAAAATGGTATTCGAAATAACTATTCGATCACATATCGAATATTCGACTATTTGAAAATCATGTCTCATCCCTAATAAACCCCCTAATCAACTATTGGTATACATTTTTCTGATCGTTCTATACATCAACCAGTCCAGAAAAATATTTTAGCTCCAAACATTTAAAGAGGAAAGTCTAATCTGTGCGCGCGCACACACACACACACACACACACACACACACACCCACCCTAGACTCCAGAGGGTAGCTGCTCTTCAGATGAGGTAAGCAGGCCTTATTACGTGACTGAAGCTCCGCAATGCGCATCCAATCGTCTGCAACATGTTCCGGCTCATATTCTGATCCCACACAGAATGTGCTAGTAGCTAAACACACACCAAAAGTGTTAGTTAGCACTTCTTATTATAAACACCTAAACAGAACACCCACCTTTATACCACTGCCAGAATAAAAATGCCTCCAGACACATTTTGCTGTTTTCTATGGGATGCTAAGTCAGGATTAACTCAGATATACTACAGCAGAACACAATGGAGCAGTTCCTCTCCGAGGCATTTTGCCCTACAGCGGGATAGAGGCTCTAGAAAACAAATGTATGGTACTCACCCCGTGGTGGGGCGTTTCCAAGCACATTGCTCCGACGGTACCCGGGCAGGCCAAGGAGCTTGTCACTGGAGTCTGCCGCACTGGGCTCCTTGAATGTCTCCATAGAAAGAGGCCGGGTTTTGTGGGATGCCAGGTTGGGCTGGGACTGTGTGGTATGCAAGCTGTAGAAAGACTCTTCTGCTTCATGGCTACCGCCACTGGGGGTTTTCTGCAAAAAACACAATAACCGTCACATCCAGCAGACCAAAGGCTAAAATAACAATAGAAACTAAAACTTGGCACAACTAACGGCACACTACTTTTATTTCTAGTTTTCTTCTTTAATCTGTTAACAAGGCTGACAAATAATTATGCTAGCAACCATTTTTCTAGCCACTGTTCTTTAAGGATTCCATATGGAAATACGTGTGACATTACAACTTGAGTTCTACTTTATTTAAATCCAAAATATTAACTGAAAATCTAGTATTAAATGTAACTTTTTTTTTTAGATTTAGCTTGTTTGTGTGAATTTGTCCTGGGATAAGCAGCCAAAATGCACTGGTTTGATTTACAGGGGAAACTGTGATAAAAGACTGGCTATCTTTACCTTAGACATAGTGATGTTGATAATCTGCGTGGTGCGACGTCTCTTAACTGAAGAGGTAGGCTTCTTTGAAGAGTCTAGCGTTAGTTCTCCTAGTGAGGTTATGCTGCTTTCCAGTTTGTTTTGGTGGGTAGCACCATCCCGGTTCTTACGCCGAGGGTTCATGGGAGTAAAGTAAAGGGTCTCTAAAGAGCCCCCATCCTGGACACGACGCTTCGCCGCCAATCGTTCAGAACTGCGAACCAGGGGAGTACTGGACTCACCCGGCGCTGACGGCTTACTGCAAAGAGTGACCATGAGTAAATAAATGACTTAATACAGAAAAAGACTGCTAAACAAGTTTTACAGAAAGACTAAGACCAAGTTACCCAGCAGCATTCAGTGAATCTTCCAAATCAAGTTCCAGGCTGTCCGTGCTGGTGCTTTGCAACTCTGCTGGGACTCGGAGGTAAACATTGTCTCTGTGTTTCACCTCACCTGCCTGCTTTTTCTCTCTCAACTGACGATCTACAAAATTCAGCTGAAACAAATTGTAATCAAATCACAACTCAATAAGCTTGCTAGTTAATATATTTAGGCAATTTTGAATAAAAGTTCTGCTTTGAAAATTGACTTGAACCTAGATTGCTCACTAACCTGAGTCTCAAGGCTCCTAACCATGACCAGTAACCTTTCCTCAGACTCTCTGGTCTTCTCTAGCTCCACAGAGGCCAGTTTCAGCTCGGCCTTCAGGGCCTTTTGCTCTCTCTCGCTGATCTCTAGAGAGCCCTGAAGAGCCTGACGCGCCTTCCGCTCCTCCACCAGCAGCTGCTTTTTTCCATTGTAGTGCGTTTTTGCATTCTCCATCTGCAGGCAAACAGCACATCAAACAGGCTTCAGATTTTAACACTACTGCACACTGTGAAAACAAAACAACCCACCGGAAAAATTAATCCTAACCTGCCCTTTGTAGTGCTCCACTGCCTCAGTCTTTAACTTCAGCTGCTCCTGTAGTTCTTGGTTGAGTCTTTGAGAGGCATCACACTCCCTCTGAAGAGACTGGCTTAGTGAAGAGAGATGATCCTTCTCTTTCTGCATGGTTTCCAAATCTCTTTGATACCCATCTTGGGTATTCCGTAGCCCCCTATTCTCTGTCCTGACACCCTGGCACTCACTCTGGAGAGACTGGTTGACTGATATGAGATCTTCCTTGTCCTTGATCAAGGTTTCCAATTCTCTTTGATATTCATTTTGGGTGCCCTGATAGTCAGCCTTTAGAGTGTTAAGGGACTCCTTCTGCCCTTTGATCTCTGCCTGCAAGCTCTGGCACTCATTCTGAAGGGACTCCTTCTCTTTTTCCAAGGTTTCCAAATCCTTTTGGTACCCATCCTGCTTGTTCTGTAGCCCTTTCTTCTCATCCCTCAGGTTCTGGCACTCACTCTGTAAAGACAGGTTGACTAAAAACAGATGCTCTTTCTCCTTCTTTAGTGCCTCCAACTCTTGTTGGTTCCCAGCTTGGGTATTCTGTAGGACAGCCTTCAGGGTATTCAGGGCCTCCTGTTCCTTCTTAATGTCTGCATGCAACATCTGACACTCACTCTGTAGAGACTGGTGGACTGAGACGAGATCTTCCTTTTCCTTGTTCAAGGTTTCCAATTCTTTCTGATATCCATCTTGGGTACTCCGAAAGTCAGCCTTTAGGGTGTTAAGGGTCTTCTGCTGTGCTTTGACCTTCGCCTGCAAGCTCTGGCACTCACTCTGGAGGGACTGGTTCACTGTAGACAGCTGTTCCTTCTCTTTATTCAAAATGTCTAACTGATGCTGGTGTGCAACTTGGGAGCTCTGTTGGCCAGTTTTGAGCACACAAAGAGCCTCCTGTTGCTCCTTAATTTTAATTTGTAAGCTATTACATTCACTCTGCAAAGACTGGTTAACTGAGGAAATATGCTCCTTTTCCTTCTGCAAGGCATCCATCTCTTGCTGGAACCCATCTTGGGTTTTCTGCAGATCATCCTTTAGCGTATTTAATGTCTTCTTCTGCTCTTTGTTCTCCACCTGTAAGCTCTGACACTCACTCTGGAGGCTATGGTTGACTGAAGAGAGATGCTCCCTCTCATTCTTTAACACTTCCAAATCTTTCTGCAGTTCAGTCTTGAGCACATCAAGAGCCTCTTGTTTATTCTGGTTTTCTGTCTGCAATCTCTGGCAGTCTTTCTGCAGGGAATGGTTCTCTGAGGTTAGTTGTTCCTTGTCCTTCTGCAAAGTCTCCCGCTCATGCTGATACCTGTCCAACTCTTGTTTCAGCTTGGTGCTAAGCTCAGTCACTGTTTTCTCCAAAGTCTCCTTGGCCTGACAAGCTTCACTTGCCAGGGTTTCTTTCTGTTGGCACAGCAGCTCCATTTGCTTTAGTTTCTTTTCAGTTGTCTGCAGGAGCTCATTTTTAGCTGCAACCTGATGCGTGACAGAATCAAGGTGCCCCTGCAGCTCTGCAGCCTTCTCAAATTGTCTCTGAAGAGCTTCTTCAGATTCTTGGAGATGTTTTTGTTTCAAGTCTTCTTGTTCCTTCAAATTTTCATGGAGAGAAGCAAGCATAGATTCTCTCTCAGATGCAAGACGAGTGAGCTCATTAACTTGAGCTTGAAGTTCAGTCACCTCTCTTTCAAGTTCTTTTTGTTGAGCTTCCTTAATTTCCTGAGCTTTAGCTCTAAGGTTCTCTTGATGCTCAGCCTCCTTTTGAAGTGTGAGTAACTCCGATTGTCTTGCAGTGACAAGTGCAGTTGTTTCCACTAGTTTATTTTGAAGCTGAGCGAAGTTTTCTTCCAAAACTGTGTGTT
Source organism: Brachyalestes nurse (assembly GCA_037974405.1). Classification (NCBI taxonomy): domain Eukaryota; kingdom Metazoa; phylum Chordata; class Actinopteri; order Characiformes; family Alestidae; genus Brachyalestes; species Brachyalestes nurse. The sequence continues at coordinate 6,967 of JBBPCY010073395.1, read as the reverse complement.
TAGTGTTTAAAACAGAATTCTCTTGTTCCACCTGTAGGGCCCTGTCCTGCTGTTGACATATTTCCTCTTTGAGAGATTTTCTCTCCGTCAGCAATTCCTCCAGAGTTTTCAGATGTCCATCAACCTCATGCCGCAGTTGTGCCACTTCTAATTTTAGAGTTTGCTCTTTGATCTCCTGCTCCTCTTTTGAAACCTTGAGAATATTTTCCGAGGTAGCAGTTCTCTCCTTCTCAGTGGAAAGTTCCTCCTTTAAATCTTTCAATTGCTGCACAAGATCCTCAAGAGCTTTATCTTTCTCGGCAATTAGTCTCTCAGCTTCAACAAGTTGTAACTTTAGGTCAGAAACAAGAAGTCTCTGTTCCTCCACTTCTCTCTGTAGATGATCATGCATTTCAGTAGATGCCGTTACAGTGGACTGAATGCTGTCTTTAAGGGTCTGGATCTCTGTTTCCTTCAAATCAAGTTCCCTGCTCAGTCGCTGTACTTCCGAATCTTTGGTGGCCATAGCCTCACTCAGCTGTTGCGAATTTAGTGCCTTCTCCAACAGCTGCTTTTGTAGCATGTTTGACTCGTTTTGAATAGAAGAAAGTTTCTGCTGTTGATTAATGAGTTCTTCATCCTTGGAAGATATTTTCTCTTTCAAGGTAAACAGTTCAGACGCTCGTTGGCTAAGGGAAACCACAGCTCCCTCAATCTCACATTGTAACCGAGATATCTTCTCCTGATGCTCTGTGATGATATGCTGAAGTTCCACTTCACTCTCATCTTTAGCTTTCTTTACTAGCTCCAGTTGTGACAGGGCCTTTTCTCGTTCCTCTGTGAGACTGGCTGCAAGTGCATTTCCCTCCTGTGTAAGCTTTTCAATGCATGATTCTGCATAGAGTTTCTGTTGCCTAATTTTGTGAAGTTCTCGGCTTAGCATCTCTAGCTCAGCAAACATTTCATGAGCCTTTTCCTCCTGTTGTTGGAACTTTTCTTCAAGCAGAGCTTTTTGCTGCTCTTTTGCAACAAGAACATCCTCACCTTTCTTTTTCTCTGTATCAATCTCATTCTGCAGAAGAGAAACCGTGTCATCCAAAGCAGAGATTCTGGCATGGAGAGAAGCATTTTCCTCTACCACTCTCTGATGGTCCATAAGCTTTTCTTCATATTCCATAAGAGAGGCTTGAGCACTCTGCAGGTCAGCCCTTAGAACATTAAGCGCTTCCTGCTGTGCTTCACTCTCTACTTTCATACCTTGGCACTTGGCTTGCTGCATATTAACAGTGTTCTCCAAGGAGGCTACCTTTGCCTCTAGCTCCTCTCGCTGCTTGCGAAGTTCTGCACTAACAGTAATCTCTGCTGTAAGCTGGTTCTCCAGCTGTTGAAGATGGGCCAGATCAGTTTCTAAAGTGGCTATTTGAGCAGTAAGAAGTTCCTGTTTTTCCCTTGATAGTTGTTCCTGAGCTTCCCTCTCTGCTCTGACAGTATTTAGTGACTGCTGAAGATCGGAAATCAGTCCCTGCAGTCGCAGAGTTTCCCTTTCAAAAGAACTTCTTGCTTCCAATAGCAGCATCTCCGTATCCTTCTTTTCCTTCTCTAGGCCAGAAATGGTTTCTTCAAGCTGTGACAGTTTAAGTGTCAGGTCTGCCAGATCTTGGTTCAGTTTCTCCTTCTGTGGTGGTAGGAATAAGTATTTAAAATAGCATTTAGAACAAGAAATGAACATTCATAGATGGATCAAAGTGCATTGTTTCACTTCAGCTACATCCTCTAAAGCCTAATAGCACAACAATCCTTTTCTGTAAATAATCGCAAAAAAACAGAGCAGATAGCTTGGGCTATCCTCCTGAGGATCAATGACTAACATCCATTTATGCATCAACACCTACCTCCATAACAAGCCCCAGATTTTCCCCTTTTTCTTGATGTTGTATCAAGACTCTGGAGACCTCATCCTCCAAAACTGAGATCTTGCCTTGTAAGATCAGAATCTGCTCATTAAGGCTTTGCTGGAAAAACAGATATGGGGAAAATGTCAGAAAGCAGTGAGGAAAAAAGGTGATAAGTTATGCATATTCGGTACATGTTTTGAGCACTGTATGAGGCATTATTGGATGTATGCAGTACATGGTATATGGAATACCCGGTCAGTGATGGCCTGGCTCAACTCTTTTTGCAGGGAGTCTCTTCTACTCCCCCACTCTGCCTGGGACGACTGATAGACATCCACTAGTCTAGAGACCTCCTTTTCAGCTCTTGTAAGCTGGGCAAAAACATTTCGTACCTGTTGTGATCAGAGATAGGTCAATGGTCAAACCCAAGTAATGGATGTTAGACTGACAAAGTTTGTTCCTCAGCTAAAGTCTGCAAGCATCACTCTCACTTATATTTTTGATAAGCATGCACAGACACACTCGTGTGGATTTGACATTTTATGTCCTCTAGTGACTCTCGTGAACAGTTTAGTACCAGCTCACAGGCCTAAAAACACTAAACACAGACAGTCCGTTCCCACCTCTGTAGCAAGCGTCCCGTTCTCCTCCAGCAATTTATCAATTCTTCTATCCTTTTGTTTATTGTCCTTCTTTAGCTCTTGGCAGTGATCAAGGACCTCATGCAGTCTTTTAAGAAGTCTGTAATAAAAACCACAGGTCCACTTGCTCACTCGTCTACATAAATACACAGGCAAATACACAAACATGCATAACCATATGACTGAATAACTGAGATCCTGACCCTTCATTCTTCTGCTGAAGCTCTAGCAGAGACGATCTGTGGTCCTTCTCAAGCTCCTCCTGGTCCGTCAGCAAGCGCTGCAGCCTGAATTGTAGCTGGGTGATTTGACTCTCTGAGTGTGACAGAAAGAAACATTTCCTTTCCAATGAGAACTTTTTTTTTTAAATAAATATTTGAAATGATATAGATGGCAGAAATAATCCAATACGAGATTCAATTAATTGTCAACGCCTATTAAAGACATTAATGATAATCAGACCACTACCTTTCGGGTGACTACAGGTTGGTGGACTGTGTATGTGTTTACCCTTCTCAGAGATGGTGGTCATACGATCAGCCAGCTCTCTCTCCAGCTCATCTCTGATTTCACCCTCACGCGACATCTCCTGCCGCAGCCTCCTGAGCTGGACCTGCGGAGTGTTCATAATGTCCTGGATGGGAGAGCTGAGGACAGACAGGTGTCTCAATTACACAAACATTCAACTTTAGAAACAATGGGGGGGGAGACTACAGCAATGGCTAGAACAAAACCTCCAAAACAGAGAGGAACAATAAAGAAACAAGTCTTAACTCTTGGCTGCTCTGTGATTACACTCATGTGTTTTTCACTATTTGTAAAGGAAACCATGTTGGACAGATCTGAGCAGTCAAGCTAGATGAGTGCCATACCCGAAGGAAGTGGATGCCACAGTCTGGAGCTCCTGAAACTGAATGGGTTTAGAACAAGAGCGCCTGAAAACTGGAGATCCGTCGTCGCTATATGAGGATGTACTACTGCTGGAGGACTCCAGGATGAGGGCTGAGAGAAAGGGACACCGACAGACAGAAATTAGTTAACGCTATAAAGGTTGGGGCACTATAGAACACAAAGGGGGAGATTAGCTAAACCATCACACAAAATAGTGTGTGTGGATGTAAAGTGGGCATTTGGCTGACTTACAATCAGTAGTTACAGAGACAGTCCCCAATGGAGGATAAAGTGAGAAAGCAGGGCTTTGAACCTGCAACTTTGTGTTCACCTGGTTCACAGGCAAGTATATTACCCACTAGGCTACTACTCACTAGAGGTTGATCAGTAAGGCTGTGTTTGTTTTTGGACTGGAAGAGAACACTTACAGCTGGTAGTGAGGAATGTATCTACATTTTCATGCAAAGAGAAGCGGTTGACCCCATGCTGGACCAACCGGAACATTGACGCCATCTGCAACTGAGAGCACACACACACACACCTTTTACATGAATCTGCATTAATTATGAATGTTCTGGTTCCAGTCTGCATGTCTACTAAACTAAGTTACAGTTTGAACTGATTAAAAAAAAAGCAAACAAACTTACTTCAGATTTAAACTTCACTTTTGGCACCAGACTGTTAACCAGCCCGCAGTAACACAACAGCAGTACTACCTGCAACACACACACACACACAAACTTCACAACCTGGAGCTCCACCACCACAACCCACCATCACTGCACTTCTACAGGAAAAAAAAATCCCTTGCACTATTGGGTCAGTACTGCTCAGACTCTCACGCACACACCTTGGCAAGCTCCAGCTTCTTGCAGTCCGAGGTTCCATGCCCTGAGAGAAAGACACACTGCTCTTGGTCACACACGCCTGGTAGAGAAAAAGGAGGAAATGGTTATTCGCACACTTTCAGGGACACCAGAACAGCAGCAGGACAGAAGGGAATAAGTCACTCTGGAACATACTGTGAAGATAGTCAGTGACAAGTGATAGTCTCTCTGTCTGGGGAAGGTCTTCAGGATGCTGGCTGAGCTCCTCCCCTTTTCTATAGAAGCCAATCAGAGGACAAAACAGTTGAATACTCCAGACATAAATCTCTGATCAGCGAGGAGGGGTATGGGGCACTGTTCATGTAAACTCATCAGTTAACCAACAGTTAACATGCACAACACATTTGGAAGTTGGTGAAGCTTATGCTACACACGCTACATGCTAGCTTGTCATTAAACAAGAGTATGAACAGTGAGCATTAGAGGAGGGCAGCAAGACAGTGTTTTATTGTCATGATAAATGCATTCAAAGCTGGTGAGTGTTTAAAAACTAATTGTTAAATAGGTATTGTAATGTAATGTAATATTTTGTCCATAAACCCCCCCCCAATTATTTAGAGCAGTGCGGCTGACTGCACTCACAGTTTATAGACAAACTTCAACAGGAGACATCCATCATGCAGATCAGTGATGCTGTTGACAGGTTCATCCAGGTCCATGCTGTTGAGCTACAGAAATAAAGTTGTTTTCAGTACTAACATCAGCGGATGGGAGCATTTTCAGGGTAAATTGTGGCAATTTCTGATGGGGATTAAGTCTGATTTGTGTTGTCAGAAAGAGCACACTGTCCCTGTGTAGAATGCTGAACATAAGCATGCCCCTCTCCAGCCCAATAGGCTGCACCCAGATGTCTAAAGCCCAACGGCCTCCACCCTCCCACCCTGATAAGGCTGCATTTAAACACAGGTTGGTTTTTAAGGTGTGACAATCTCCACCTGTGGAGAGTTTATAGAGATTTCAGTGGAACACTACTCACCCAGTCCAGAAGCGCATCTTCTTTGACTGCATGTAAAGCCATCTGTTGACAAAGACATTTCACCATCATTAGTGATCATCTGAGAAAAATAAAACTTTCCTGTTGCATATTCAAACAATAATCTGTGCACTACCCTAATACTACTTTCTTAATTTATCATCAGCTCCAATCATTGTGTGTAACATTGTGCATGATTTTCTTACTATGTTATTTTCTGTGTCTTTGCAGGAATTACATAAACAACTCCCCCCAGGATCAGAAAAGTTTTCTGATTCTGTTCTGTAAGACTGATGGATGGTACACATTACTAAACGTGTACTTTTAATAATCTATTTTATAGTGAAGATAGAGACCCGCTTATCTGACGACCTACGGCAGCTCAAGAGCCTAACGCAGGGGTTGCAAGAGTCAAGGTTCAAGAGATCCAATTTGTCACAAATATAGTTAACCAGGACAACACACAGAAAAGTAATGAGGAATAAAATGTAAATGTGAATTTTTACAAAGTGATAAAAAAAATTTAAAAAAAAGTAAACAAATAAGAATTTAGTATACTGTTCAATGTATTTGCACTATTCGCAGCGTCCAGCTCCTCTCCTGGAGGGAGTGTTTGATAGGTTCCTACTGTTAGTTCCAGTTATACAGTGTATCTGTTTATGTATCACATCCATGCAGTCAGTTCTTGTTCATTTATTTGTTCCATCTCCTTATACACAGGTTTGCCCTGGTACAGCGGATACATTCTACACTTGATAAAACACCATCATCTTAAAAACTGGTTTCCACTTGACATCACACTTTGTTTTTTGCTAATTTGTATTTTATACTTAATTGCAAGAGATAAGCATTTACAGAGCTGCAAATCATATACATTCCCTTTGTACTGCAATGACAATTCCACTGTATTCAAACAGTTTGAAGCCAGGTCTACCAAGGAGACAGAACCAGGCTGACCAGTAACACCGACAAGAGCTCAGATCCAGGTGTCGAACTTACTTAGCTAACAACTTTAAACCCCTACCCCACACACTTACCTGAAGTCTGGAATGTGTGTAGACCTCTTCTATCTTTTCTAACTGGTTAGTAAAGGGCCATCTGACTTTAATTAAACTCCTTCAACGCACTACAAACATATCCCTTGGCGCTTAGCTTGTTTTTCAAATTCCTGAGCATGCGCAGCGATGGGTGTTTGAGTCGCTGCGGAGTGCTCTGATTGGTTGTCTGCAAACGTGGCGTCACAGAAACGTCCTCTCTTACTGGTTGGCAAGATACAAAATGAGCCAATGGTGACGCTAGAACCACTGGTTCCGCCTCCACGGCTTGAAGCTCTTCATAAGTTTTATTTAAATTTCATTTTTGTTCCGCACATACACTATATGGGCAAAAGTATTGGGACACATCTGTTTACCACAGGGGTGGGCAAACTACGGCCCCCTCAAATTAGGTACGCATTTGCGCTGTGAATACCATATACGCAAATGCGTACGGGCATACCACTTACAGCGACAGGTGGTGCTAGCCGGCTACCCCTGGCCCCCTAAAAATGTTTGTTCACGGTTAAAAAAGAAAAGTTGATTCCGAGTGCCTCATTTTTAACAAGAAATGGACTGCTAAATATTTATTTACAGAAGTCAGAGGTAAAGCCGTGTGATTAGTTTGTGGTACACAAGTACACAGAGGACTTTTAGATTGTTTAAC